>PVLD010013593.1:0-55462 GCA_004027595.1 Dinomys branickii | reverse complement strand
GACTAAATTTGCATGTCTGTATATGGGTCCATACATCTACAATTCGAAGATATCAATGGATAAAGCAACAACTACTGTTGAGACCATATCACCTTGTCTATAGATTAGTTGTGATTGTACTATTTTCTATGATAATGGGTGTCTGTTTGTCAATATGTTTTTGTACTTTTATGTTTCTAAAATAAAAAAAAAAGAAAGTGAACTTGATATTTTATTTTAAAAGTAAAAGAACGAAAACATATTAACAAACTGACAGCCACTTACAAAGTAGCACAAGGATAGTACAATTAAAACTGAATTACAGACAAGGTAACAGGGAATTAACAAAGGTTGTTGTATTACATATTCATAACTTCCAAGTGTGTACTCAGGAAAGCAAATATAGACATGCAAGATTGATCAAACAATGAATAGTTAACTGTTCCTTACAATAAAGTGACATAAGTCAGTAGTACAACTATGTTAGCAATCCTGCACGTACATGCATACATACATAATTATCACCTTCTTCCTTTTCTCCATCCCCCATCCCAGCTGCTCCCTACTTTTGAGCATTTTCCTTTCATTTCACACTGTTTATCACCCACTGTTTACCTCCTGATTTATATTGACACTTTTAGGTTACTACACCAGTGATATGGTATGCTGCTTATGCATGAACATCTGATTTATTTCACTTATGAGTATGCTCTCTAGTTGTGACCATTTACTTATAAAAGCATCAGGATTGTCTTTCTTTACAGCTGAATGATATTCCATTATATAAAAATGCCACAGTTTTTTTATCCAGTTCTCAGTGGATGGACATTTGAGTTGCTTCCATGATTTAGCTATTACAAATTGCGCTGCTATAAACATGGGTGCACATATATCACTGTGATATGATCTTTTCAGATCCTCTGGCAAAATAGCCAGAAGAGGAATAACTTAGTTGAATGGGACCTCTAGACCTAGTTTTCTGAGGAATCTCAAAACCGATTTCCACAGTGGTTTCACCAGTCTGCATACTCACCAGCAGTGAAGAGTTCCTATTTCTCCACAGCCTCTTCAGCATTTTTTATTGGATGATTTCTTAATGCTAGCCATTGTTACTGGGGTGAGATAAAAATCTCAATGTTCTTTTAATTTGCATATCTCAAATGAGTAATGATGTTGAACATTTTCTCCTATATTTATTTACCATTTGTATTTCTTTACCTGAGAAATGTGTATTCATCTTAGATGCCCATTTGTGGATTGGGATTTTGAATTTGGACAGGTTCATGTTTTTAAATTCTTTATATGTTCTACATAGAAGACCTTTGTCTGAGGACATCCAGCTAGGATTTTTTCCCAATTTGTGGATTTTCTTTTTACTCTACTGGTGATTTCTTTAGATGTGCAAAAACTTTTCAGTAAGATGAGGTCCCAGTTGTTGATTCTTTGAAGTGTTTTCCTAGCGGTTTGGTTTTTGTTCATGAACTCTCTGCCTACTCCTATGTCTTCAAGATTTTTACCACTTTCTCTTCCAATAGATTCAGAGTTTCTGTTTTAATATTGAGATCTGTGATTCATTTTGACTTGAGTTTGGTACATGGTGATAGACTTGGGTCTATTTTCAGTCTTTGGCAAGTGACAAGCCAATTTTTCCAGCACCATTTGTTAAAGACGCTATCTTTCTTCCTGTGAGTTTGTTTGGCCCCTTTGTCAAATATTAGGTGCCTGAGTGTGTTTGTGGTTGTGGGTGCATCTCCAGTCTGTTCCACTGATCCTCAGGTCTGTTTTTTAGCCAGTATGAGGTTGATTTTTTTTTACCGTAGCTTTGTAGTATAATTTCAGTTCAGGGATTGTGATTCCACCTGACTTGTCTTTGTTGCCCAGGATTGCTTTTGCTATTCTGGGTTTCTGCTAGTTGTACATGAATTTAGGAAATGTTTTCTCTAGATCTGTGAGGTATGCTAATGGTATATGAAAGGGAATTGCATTGAATCTGTACGACAATTTTGGGAGTATGGCCATTTTCACAATGCTGATTCTTCCTATCCATGAGCAAGGAATATTATTCCATTTATTGAGATCCTCTTTGATCTCTTTTTTCAGAGTACTATAGTTTTCATTGAATAGATCTTTAACTTCTTTAACTTCTTTGGTTAGATTGATTCCTAAATGTTTCAATATTTTTTGATGCAATTGTGAAAAGTATGGTTTCCTTAATTTCTCTCTCAGTCTGTTTGTCGTTTGTGTTTAGGAATGCTATTGATTTTTTGGTGTTGACTTTGTATCCAGTTACTTTGCTGAATTTGTCAATTAATTCAATGAGTCTTCTTGTGGAGTGTATGGGGTCTTCCATGTAAAGTATCATGTCATCTGCAAATAGTGATAGTTTCACTTCTTCCTTTCCTATTCTTATCCCTTTTATTTCTCTCTCTTGTCTAATTACTCTGGCAAATGCTTCCAGAACTACCTTGAATAGGAGTGGTGACAGTGGACATCCTTGTCTTGTTCCTGACTTTAAAGTGAAATCTTTTAGTTTTTTTTCCATTTAGTATCATGTTGGCTGTTGTTTTGTCATACATAGCTTTGACCAGATTGATGTAAAGGCCATCTATTCCTATTTTGTTTAGGGTTTTTAACATGAATGCGTGTTCGACTTTGTCAAAAGCTTTTCCACATCTATGGAGATGATCATGTATTTTTTGTCTTTGGCTCTATTGGTATGGTGTATTACATTAATTGATTTGCAAATATTGAACCATCCCTACATTCCTGGAATGAATCCAAACTGGTTGTGGTGTATAATTTTCTTTATGATTCACTGTATTCTTTTTGCTAGTATGTTATTGAGTATCTTTGCATCTATGTTCATTAGAGAGATTAGTCTATAGTTCTCTTTCTAGGTTGGATTTTTCTCAGGTTCTGGTATTAGTATATTACTTGCCTCCAGAAATGTGTTAGGGAGAATTACTTCCTTTCCAATTTCACTGAAGAGTTTGAGGAGTGTTGGTGTTAAGTCTTCTCTGAATATTTTGTAGAATTCTGCTGTGAATCCATCAGAGCCTGGACTTTTCTTTATCAGTAAGTTTGTGAGTACATTTTCAATCACATTAATTGATTTTAGGTTGTTCAGAATTTTTATATCTTCCTGATTTAACTTTGGTAATTCATACATATCTAAGAATTTGTCCATTTCCTCTGAGTTTTCTATTTTATGGGAGTAAAGACTTTCAAAGCAGGTATTTATGATCTTTTGAATGTCTGTAGGATCTGTAGTGATTTCATCTTTCATTCCTTAATGCATGAATTTGAATTTTTTCCTTTCTTTTTTGATAAATTTAGCTGGGGATTTATCAATTTTATTTATTTTTCAAAGAACCAACTCTTTGATTCATTTATTTTTGTAGAGTTTTATTTGTGTCAATTGCATTAATTTCTGCCCTTATCTTTATGATCTCCTCCCTTCTTTGGGCTTTGTGCTTAACTTGTTCTTTTTGTAAAAGTTTGAGGTGCAGCGTTAGGTTATTCATTTGTTCTCTCTCTGTTTCCATTATGTGTGAGCTCACTGCTATAAATTTCCCTCTGAGAACTGCTTTCATTGCATCCCACAGATTCCAGTAATTTGTATTTTTATTTTTGTTTATTTGTAGGTATTTTTAAATTTCTTTTGTGACCCATTTGTTGTTCAGGAGGTTGTTGTCTAATTTCCAAGTGTTTATGGAATTTTTGGAGTTCCTTTTGCCATTAATTTCCAGTTTCATTGCACTGTGGTCAAATATATGTATGGGATAATTTCAGTTCTTTTGCATTTAGGTAGGTATGCTCTATGGCCTAGAATATGTTCTATTTTCAGGAAAGTCGCATGTGTAGCTGAGAAAAACTTGTATTTGGATGTTTAGGGTGAAACATTTTGTATACATCTACTCAATCCATTTGTTCTCAGATTTGGTTCAGGTCTCTTATTTCTTTGCTGATTTTTTCTCTAGGTCACCTGTCTCTTTGCATCAAAGGGATGTTTAGGTCCCCTATTACAATACTGTTATTGATTATTTGGGTTTTCATGTCTGTTAAGATCTGACTTATATAGTTTGTTGCTCCAATATTTTGTGCATACATATTTAGGATTTTTATCTCTTCCTCTTGCTGTTTTCCCATAACCAGTGTGTAGTGTCCTTCTTTATCTCTTTTGATTGTTTTTGGTTTGAAGTTTACATTGTCTGCAAACATAATAGCTACCCCTGCTTTTTTCTGGGAACCTGTTACATGGAGAATTGTTTTCTGTCCTCTGACTTTCAATCTATGTATTTCCTTTGAGTAAAGTGCATTTCCTTTATATAGTATATTGTGGGATTTTGTTTCTTAATCCACTCTGCCAGAGTGTTTTTTTGACTGGTGAATTGAGGCCATTTACATCAATGATTATAACTGATATATGTTGGCTTATCCTTGTCATGCTGTTGGTTTCCTATTTTTGCCATCTGTTTAATTGCTTGCTCTGCTTGTGGATTCCTTTCTATTGTTGTTCTTTAAATTGTGGTCTCTTTTTTCTCTGTCTAGAATATCTTTTAGCACTTTTTGTAATGTTGGCTTGGCACACATGAAGTTCTTCAGTTGTTCCTTGTCATGGAAATATTTTATTTGTCCATTGAATTTGAAGGATAGTCTTGCAGGATACATCTGTCTGGGTTGGAAGTTGTTTGGTCTCAGAACCTGTAATAACTTATTCCAGGCTCTTCTCGATTGTGTGGTCTTTGTTGAGAAGTCTGTTCTGATTCTGATGGGCTTTTCTTTATAGGTGATTTGTTTCTTTTCTCTAGCAGCTTTTAATATTGTGTGCTTTTGCTTAATATCTAGCATCTTGACAATTACATGTCTAGGTGTGGTTTTATTTTGGTTATGGCTAGTTGCAGTTCTATATCCCTCATTTACCTGCACATCAGAATCTTTTTGCATGCTTGCATAATTTTCTGCTATTATTCCTGCAAACATTCTTTTTATGTCATTTATGTTGCCTCCTGCCATTTCATTGACTCCTATTACTCGGACATTATTTCTCTTTGCATCATCTTGCAGCTGTTCAATTGATTTCTCCTGGATCCTTGATGATTTTAAAAGATCCTTCCTTTCATGGTCGCTGGTTGCCATGCTGTCTTCAGGATCTGAAATCCTGTCTTTTGCTTCATTCATGTGGTTTTGCAAGCTTTCAGTGGAAGGTTTGATTTTCTGGAAATCTCTTTGAGTCTGTTTCCTACATTCTAATTCATTCCTACATTGGTCATGTAACATTTCCATCTGTTACCTATGATCACCTACTTTTTATCTGTGTCTTCTCTAGATGTGCTGACCATTTCTTTTATTATTATTGTCATTTCATTTTTTCCCTGAGAGATCATTTGTGATCTGATCTCTTTTATGGCCTGATGGAGTTGTTTCCTTATTTCAGATGCAATCATTTCAGAGATTTCAGGTATGTGGTTTCCAAGTTCTCCTATGTCATTGTCTCCTGGACATGTTCTGGGTGGTGTTAAGTTCTGAGACTGCCTTTTGCTTCTGTGTTTTGTCATTTTCGGTGTGAAATGAAAAGTGCTGAGCTACAAGCTACCCAGTCAGCTCACAAATGACTCTAGGGACCCTAGTTTACCTGGATATCCAACTTATCCCAAGATCCGTGCCACACTTCCTGGGCCGAGCTCCATCTGTCTCCCAATGGCTCGGGGTGGAGGGCATGTACAGGCCTCCTCCCCCGCCAAGTGATAGTTCCACAGAGAGGGGCCTCTGAGGTGCTGCTTCCCTGCTTCCCCACTTCCCCGCTTCCCTGCTTCCCCTGGCTGAGCTCCTTGTCTGTCCCAAAGCTGCAGGGTGGAGTGAACTTGACATTTTAGGTCTAGCCAAGTATTTGTGCAAACATGACAGATGTTTTGAAAATGTCTGTGAACTGATTTTAATTTCCCAATATTCTTGCAGAAATGGTCATAGGGGAATACTCCTGGAGACCAACCTGAATGAAATTGTTATACCTAGTACTGCACAAAATGAATGAGAGGAAGTTTAGGGTCAAATAGTGGGAGCTCTAGCTCCTACTGTAGCAACTGTGAAGAATGTGAATCTTTCTGACAGCCCACAAAATATTAATATTGGTGACATCAGGATAAAAGTGCTATATTTGCCTTCTTTAAAATATTAAAAAAGAACACTCTCAGTAAAATCCAGGGAGAAAAGTCATCCAAGTTTCCTGTTTTTATTTACCCAAAATAGAAGCATCTTAGCTTTACTCTTGGATTTAAGTCAAGATACTTGTAGAAGATATTTAAAGCACTGTAAAAATTTGATATTGCTTTTTAAAGAAATTGTTTTGTTTTTTCTTAATAAACTGCATCCCTATACCCACCAAGGTAAGTTTCTATGTATTGGCTATTACAACATTTCAAAAAGTGAGCTATTTCTCTAATTATTTACATCCCAAAACATTAATGTTTTATATGGACCATGAGCACAATATTCCTTAATTTGTCTGCTTTTTGTCACAGTTATTTTTAAAACCAGATATGTACTGCATGAAAACATTATGATCTTTCCTCTTAATTTAAATAGGCTCAGGTCAGGCATGGTGGTGCATGCATATAATTCCACCACTTGGGAGGTGGAGGCAGGATTGTTTCAAGTTTGAGACTAGGCTGGGCTACAAAGTGAGCTCAAGGCAAGTTTAAACTGGATAGCGAGACCCTGTCTTAAAAAGACAAAAAAAATAGGCTCCTTTTATTTTAAAGATAAAAGAATGAAAACATATTAACAAACACACATATATTTACAAAATAACACAAATGCAATACTAGAAAAAGAGAATTTCAGACAAGGTGGTAGGAAATTAATAATCATTGTTATATTACATATTTATATCTTCAAATTAGATACTCATAAACAAATATAGGCATGTAAGACTGATGAAATAATTAATCATTAACTGTTCCTTTCAATAAAGTAATAGAAATCAGTAATCTTAAGTATCCTGTATATGTGTGTATATATATATATATATATATATATATATATATACACATACATAGATAGATAGACAATAGATCTTTTTTCCCTCTTTTCTCTCTTCCCTCATCCCAGTTCTTTCCTTCTGAGCAGTTTCTTTCCCCTTCACAATATCTATTGTACCTCCTAGATTTTATTCACTCTTTCAGGTTCTTACATTAATGAGGCAATTACAGTATTTATACATGCAGGTCTGATTTATTTCACTTATGAGTGTGGTATCTAGTTGTGTCCATTTACCTATAAAAGCCTCTAGTTTATTTTTCTTTATATCTCAGTAAAATTCCATTATATAAAAATACCACAACTTTTTTATCCATTCTAGAAAACATTAAAAATTTAAAAAACAAACAAAACTCCAAATATTGCTATATTCACTGAGATTAAATTTACTTCAGATTAACAGAAAAAAAACCCAAATCAATAAGTTAAACAATATCTAGAATAGACTTCCGGGAAGATGGTGACCAGGTGAGCAGCAAAGGAGCGATTCTCCTTGATAAACACCACTAGCTCGAGACAGACTTGGCGAGCGTGAATGCTGGGACCTTGGCTGGGAATTTCAAACTGAACGTGTTTCTCTGAGCTGCCGGGGGAGACGCGGTAGGGCGGCCCAAATTGTCGTGGCGAGTCACGGGAAAGCCCTGAACGTTGGGCACGAGATGCTCCACGCAGGGAGGTGGCTTGGCTGGGTCCAAGTGCCCTGGGGACACAGCCAGCTCGATCCCTCCCACCTCCCGAACCTGCACAGCTCGCCAGCAACTCCCGTCAGAAATCGGCTTTTTAGCAGCGTCAATGCGGGGCGGTCTTGGATCTCATGCGCATCGCGCAGGCTACGCAGCCAAGGCCCTCAGCAGCCTGCAGTCTGCGGCCGAGGCAGTGCGAGGAGCACAGAGGAGTGGAGCGTCCCGCTTCCTCCCCCAGACCCGGAGAGCGCGAGGAAACAGAAGTGGCTGTGAGTGGCGGGTCGCGAGCATAGCACAAAAAACTGGCAGTTTGGCACCTTCCTGCCTGCAGGAACTCCGAAAACTGGTGAGCTATCTGCGCTCGTGACCAGATCACCGAGTGGGGAAGGAGATCCGTCCCTATAACTGCAGGGAACCCTGGCAGGGCAGGGGAGAGGTCTTACACACCCCACCCAGGTCTCTCAGTAGGGAGTAGCTCACCCCAGAAACCAGCATCTGAACAGCCTTTTAAGCAGAACTCTCAGCAGAAAGCTTAAGGGACATTCTCCCAAAGAGAAGGAGTCATTGGAGCAGCCTCTGCAGCAGACCTTTGCCTGGTGAACTGCCTGGGGAATTTATTGCTCAATATTTTCAATCTGATACCCAAAAATGGGAAGACAGAAGAACAAAACGCAGTCTCAGAACTCAACCCCACCCCGAACAAGTCCTGAATGTGAGGATACAGGGGAACTAGGAAGCCACATACCTGCAAATTATGAAACGATTGCATCCGAAATGAAACAACTCCAACAGGCCATAAAAGAGCTTAAAGCAGAAATAAGCCACATACCTGTAATGATCTCTCAGACAAAAAATGAACTGAAAACTATAATGGAAGAAATGTTCCATACACATAGAGAAGAAATAGATAAAAGATTAGAAGAAAATAGGAAACAAATGGAAATGTTACAAGAGCAATTCAGGAATAAATTACCAAGAATGAAACAGGTCCAAAGAGATTGCCAGGATTTGAAAACTTTCATGGAGCTTGCAAAACCGCTTAAATGAAACCGAAGATAGAATTTCAGACCTTGAAGACAGCATGGCAGCTTATGAGCACGAAAGGAAGGATCTCATAAAATTATCAAAGACACAAGAAAAATCAATCCAACAGCTGCAAGATGAGGCAAAACGCAATAATATTCCAGTAGTAGGAGTGAGTGAAACAGCAGGAGACAACACAAACGATATAAAAAGAATATTTGCTGAAATAATAACAGAAAATTTCCAAAACAAGGTAAAAGATACTGAGATACAGTTAATCGAGGCATAAAGAACCCCAATGATCCATAACCCAAAGAAAAACACACACAGACATATAATAGTCAAGATCCCGGATATCCAGCAAAAGAACACCATATTAAAGGCTGCTAGGGAAATGAAACAGATCACCTATAAAGGAAAACCCATCAGAATCACAGCAGATTTCTCAACGGAAACCATGAAAGCAAGAAGAGCTTGGAGCGAGATATTACAGATTCTGAGACAAAACAACTTCCAACCCAGACTGATGTATCCTGCAAAACTATCTCTCAAATTCAATGGAGAAATAAAATATTTCCACGACAAAGAACAACTGAAGAACTTTGTGAGTACCAAACCAGCATTACAAAAAACACTAAAAGATATTCTAGACAGAGAAAAATGAGACCACAATCCCAAGAACAGCGATAGAAATAACTCCCTAAACAGAACAAGTAATTAAACACTCAGCAAAAGAAGGACAACAACAACTAGTAAATAACATGACTAGAATAAGCCAACATATAATCATTATAACCATTAATGTAAATGGCCTCAACTCAAAAGTCAAAAGGAAAAGATTGGAAGAATGGATTAAGGAACACAATCCAACAATATGCTGTATACAGGAAACACATTTTACTCGAAAGGAAATCCACAGGTCGAAAGTTAAAGGTTGGAAAACAATTCTCCCTGCAACACGTCCCCAGAAAAAGGCAGGGGTAGCTATTATGTTTGCAAACAATGTAAACTTCAAACCAAAAACAATCAAAAGAGATAAAGAAGGCCATTACATACTAGTTAGGGGAAAGCTGCAAGAGGAAGAGGTAGCAATCCTAAACATTTATGCACCAAACAATGGAGCACCTAACTTTACAAGTCAAATCTTAACAGACGTGAAAAATCAAATAACTAATAACACTATTGTAATAGGGGACCTAAACACCCCTCTGACACAAAGAGACAGGTCAACTGGACAGAAACTCAGCAAAAAAATAACAAACCTGAACCAAAAGCGTGAACAAATGGACTTAGTAGATGTATACAGAGTGTTCCACCCCACAACATCAGAATACACATTTCTCAGCTGCACATGGGTCTTTCTCTAAAATAGACCACATTCTAGCCCATAGAGCATATCTACCTAAATGCAAAAGAATTGAAATTATCCCATACATACTATCGGACCACAGTGCAATGAAATTGGAAATTAATGACAAAGAGAACTCCAAAAACCACAGAAACACTTGGAAATTAGACAACAACCTCCTGAATAACCAATGGGTCACACAAGAAGTTAAAGAAGAAATTTAAAACTACCTACAAATAAATGAAAACACAAGTACAACCTACCAGAATCTTTGGGATGCAATGAAAGCAGTCCTCAGAGGGAAATTTATAGCAATGAACTCATATACAAAGAAAACAGAAAAAGAGCAAATAAATAACCTAATGATACACCTCAAACTCTTAGAAAAAGAGCAACAAGCCAAACCAAGAGCCCAAAGAAGGTAGGAGATCATAAAACTCAGGGCAGAAATTAATGCAATTGAGATGAAGAAAACTCTACAAAAATTAGTGAATCAAAGAGTTGGTTCTTTGAAAGAATAAATAAAACTGATAAACCCCTAGCCAACCTTATCAAAAAAAGAAGGGAAAGATCTCAAATTCATGCAATAAGGAATGAAAAGGATGAAGTCACTATAGATCCCACAGAAATCCAAAAGATCATTAATACCTACTTTGAAAATCTGTATTCCCATAGGATAGAAAATACAGAAGAAATGGACAGATTCCTAGAAAGGTACAAATTGCCAAAATTGAATCAGGAAGACGTAAAAATCCTGAATAACCCAATATCAATTAATGAGATTGAAAACGTTATTAAAAACTTACCAACAAAGAAAAGCCCAGGCCCTGATGGATTCACAGCAGAATTCTATAAAACTTTCAGAGAAGATCTAATGCCAACACTCCTCAAACTCTTCAATGAAATCGAAAAGGAAGCAACTCTCCCCAACACATTTCTGGAGGCAAGTATTATACTGATACCAAAACCAGAGAGGGACCCAACCAGGAAAGAGAGCTACAGGCCAATCTCTCTAATGAACATAGATGCAAAGATACTCAACAAAATATTGGCAAATAGATTACAGCGAATCATAAGGAAAATTATACACCACGACCAGGTGGGATTCATTCCAAGAATGCAGGGATGGTTCAATATTTGCAAATCAATAAATGTAATACACTATATTAATACAGTCAAAGACAAAAACCACATGATCATCTCAGTTTTGTGTGTTTTTTGGCGGTACTGGGGATTGAACTCAGGACCCTGCACTTCCTAGGCAGGCGCTTATTGCACTGAGCTATATCCCCAGCTCCCACATGATCATCTCAATAGATGCAGAAAAGGCTTTCGATAAAGTCCAACATACATTCATGTTAAAAACCTTAGAAAAAATAGGAATAGATGGCCTCTACCTCAATCTGATCAAAGCCATCTATAACAAATGAACAGCCAACATCATACTAAATTGACATAAACTGAAAACTTTCACTTTAAAGTCAGGAAAAAGGCAAGGATGTCCATTGTCACCACTCCTATTCAACATAGTTCTGGAAGCACTAGCCAGAGCAATCAGAAAAGAGAGAGAAATGAAAGGAATAAGGATAGGAAAGGAAGAAGTCAAACTATCACTATTTGCAGATGACATGATACTATACGTGGAGGATCCCAAAAACTCCACAAGAAAACTCCTGGAATTAATTGACAAATTCAGCAGCGTAGCTGCATACAAAGTCAACACCCAAAAATCAATAGCATTCTTATACACAAACAACAAACAGAGTGAGAGAGAAATTGAGGAAACCATACCTTTTACAATAGCATCCAAGAAATTGAAATACTTAGGAATCAATCTAACAAAGAATGTGAAAGATTTATTCAGTGAAAACTACAGTACTCTGAAAAAGGAAATCGAAGAGGATTTCAATAAATGGAAAAACATACCCTGCTCATGGTTAGGAAGAACTAACATTGTAAAAATGGCCATACTACCAAAACTGTTGTACAGATTCAATGCAATTGCCATTAAACTACCATTAGCATACCTCACAGATCTAGAGAAAATATGCCTCAAGTTCATCTGGAACCAGAAGAGACCCAGGATAGCAAAAGCAATCCTGGGCAATAAAGACAAGTCAGGTGGAATCACAATCCCTGACCTGAAATTATACTACAAAGCAACTGTAATAAAATCAACCTGGTACTGGCTAAAAAACAAACCTGAGGATCAATGGAACAGACTGGAAGATGCAACCACAACGAAAAACCCACTCAGCTACCTAATATTTGACAAAGGGGTCAACCAAACACAGTGGAAAAAAGAAGGCCTGTTTAATAAATGGTGCTGGAAAAACTGGCTTGCCTCTTGCCGAAAACTGAAAATAGACCGTAGTCTATCACCATGCACCAAACTCAGGTCAAAATGGATCACAGATCTCAACATTAAAACAGAAACTCTAAATCTATTGGAAGAGAAAGTAGGTAAAAATCTTGAAGACATAGGAGTAGGAAGAGAGTTCATGAACAAAACTGGAACAGCAAGGGAAACACTTCAAAGAATCAATAATTGGGACCTCATCCTTCTGAAAAGTTTTTGTACATCTAAAGAAATCACCAGCAAAGTAAAAAGAAAACCCACAAATTGGGAAAAAATCCTAGCTGGCTGTCCCTCAGACCAAGGACTGCTATCTAGAACATACATCAATCTTGTATGTCTGTGTGTGTTATCCTGAACATACACTTCGAAGATATCAATATGCAAAGCAGCAACTATTGGTGGGTTTTTTTTTGTTTGTTTGTTTTTGTTTTTTTTATTTTGTTTTTTGTCTTTGGTTTTATGTTTTTTGTGTTTTTCTGTTGTTGAGAGGATTAATTGTCTGACCAATTTTGCATGTCTTTATCTGGGTTCATATATATACACTTCGAAGATATCAATGGATAAAGCAATAACCACTGTTGAGATCATGTCACCTTGTCTATAGATCAGTTGTGATTGTACTATTTTTTATGCTAATTTGTGTCTGTTTGTTAATATGTTTTTGTGCTTTTATTTTTTTTAAATAAAAAATAGAACATACAAAGAATTAAAAAACATGTACCTGTCCAAATTCTAAGACCCAATACTGAAATGGGCAGCTGAGATGAATACACACTTCTCAGATAAAGAAATACAAATGGCAAATAAATATATGAGAAAATGTTCCACATCCTTAGTCATTCGAGAAATGCAAATAAAAACAACATCGAGATTTCATCTCACCCCAGTAAGACTGGCCAGTATGAAAAAAATCATCCAATAACAAGTGCTGGCAAGGCTGTGGAGAAATAGGGAGTCTATTACACTGCTGGTGGGAATGCAGACTGGCGCAACCACTGTCGAGAGCACTTTGGAGCTTTCTCATCAAACTAGGTCTAGAGGTTCCATTCAAACCAGCTATTCCCCTTCTGGGTATTTTCCCAGAAGATCTTAAAACATCATATCGCTCTGATATATGTGCACCCATGTTTATAGCAGTGCAATTTGTAATAGCTAAAATGTGGAAGCAACCCAAGTGTCCATCCACAGAAGACTGCATTAAAAAATTGTGGCATTTTTATATAATGGAATATTATTCAGCTATAAAGAAAGACAGTTTTGGGGACTTTGTAGGCAAGTGGTCAAAACTGGAGTCCATACTCATAAGTGAAATAAATCAGAGGTACATGAGCAGGAAACGTATTGTATCACTGGTGTAAGAAGCTGAGGGTGGGAATATAAACTAAGAGACATGAAGGAAATCTGTTCAAAAACAAAGAACAGATGGGACGAGGGAAAGGAGAAAAGAAAGAGGCAAAAATGTATGTATTTATATATGTATATACATATGTGCAGGAGGGCTAACATGGTTCTACTATTGTATTATATCACTTAATGCTAAGGAATAGTTGATGACAGTTTATTCGATCAATCTTGTATGTCTGTATGTGTTATCCTGAGCACACACTTTGAAGATATCAATTTGCAATGCAGCAACTACTGTTGCTTTTCTGATGCTTTGTCTATAATTCAATTCTGATCTTACTGTTATGGTACTACTTTGTGCCTCTTTGTTAATGCTTTCTGGTTTCTTTTTTTTTTTCTGTTGTTGAGATGATTAATTGTTTGACCAATTTCACATGTCTGTGTCTGTGTTCATGAATATACACTTCGAAGATATCAATAGGTAAAGCAACAACCATTGTTGAGTCCATGTCACATTGTCTGTAAATCCGTTTTGATTGTACTATTTCTTATGCTACTTTGTGTCTGTTTATTAATATGTTTTTGTGCTTTTACTTAAAAAAAACCAATATCTAATTAAGTGACTTCTGTAACAATCCTAGGAAAAGCTTGCTCTAATTCCCTTTTACTGAGCTACCTCTTGTCCCTCATGCTCCTTGCCATAGAAACCATTAATAAACCCGTGTTTGATTTCAGTAATATTTTAATTTTTTGCTCCCTGAATGAGAGGGATTCAAAATTACTGCTTCTAAAGTAAGTTACTAAAAGTGAAGCTGGTGGTTCCACTCTATCATGTGGAGGAGTCAAATGAGAGATCTCTATGGTGAACTGAGCTCTTGTGTTCCAATGATTTTGGGGACATGGGGAAATGTAGACCTGGTCCTTGGTGGATACTGAAGTTGGGAGAGCTACTTGGCAGCTTGCATTGACCAGGGAAAACTAGGATAGCAATCTCCAGAATTCAAGATAACTTGAATGCATGTTTTTCAAATAGGTGCTTCTAAATTCACCAGCTCAAGCTTCCTTATAAAGTCTTTCTGACAGAGTGGTCTGTGTGAGATGTTAAAACAAAATTCCAGAGGTGGGAAAGGAGAACAATCACAAAATTGCAGGGTCATAAAGGAGTCAGGTAAAGAATAGCTATAAATGTCAGGAAACTCATTGAAGAGTTTTCAGATGGTGGAGAAGGCATTCCACCTGTGTCCACATTTATTAGCACCAGAGATATGGGTAGATCTATGATATAGATAGATGATAGATCAACAGACAGACAGATGGATAAATAGACAGAGAGACAGACAGAGGCATACATACATAGCTCCACAGATAGCATGCTGGATTTTGGACATTTCAACACTGAGGACACTGATTGATAGACCTCACTAGTTTATCCCTTTGTCCCCCATGCATGACCCTTCCACCAAACCTAGAAAAACACAGAAGAAAGTGAGAGAGGCATAATTATCAGAATGACAGGAGAAAGAGAAAGAATGCACAGACTCTTTTGCTCTTTCTTTCAGAAGGTCTGCACTCAGGCCTAGGCTAGTCAAGTTGGGGTTTTTCAATTGGATGGGGTAAATTGTCACTGGAATGATTTTAGCATACGTAAAAACTAGCTTTGATTAGCTCTGTAGGATTAGACTCATAACTGAAGGTAACCAGACATCTTTGAGGTTAGCCTGATCCATCATTGAGAAATAAAGTTGAAGGTTCCAGGCTATAGCTGGAAGTAAGGCAGTTGCCTGTTTGCTTGTATCAATAGTCAACATGTTGATTAGGTAAACAGCAATAGATCAGGTGTCTTTCTGTCTTTTTGTTTTTAGTTTTGTGATCTAGCACAGAGCTTTGTGCATGCTTGGCAAGTGCTCTGCCACTAAACTGTAGCCCCAAGCTGCAATATGACAGATTTCACATGACGTAAAAGAATAAGTTGGCAGTTGTACAGATGTAGTATGGAAGGAACTCAGAGATTGAAGTGGCTGTCAAATCTTCGGAAGGTCAAAATTGAACAGCAACATGGAAATGGGAGGTGAGACAAGGTGGTGTAAACCTGTAATCCCAACACTGTGCAGAAGGATTGAATTAAGTTTGAATTAAGTTTGGGCAACTTAGTGATTTAGTGAAACCCTGTGTCAACATAAAAATATTTTAAAAGGGGTAGGGATATAGCCCAGTGCAAGAGCCCTGGATTCAATCACCCTCCCCCCCATACACACCGAGGAGGAGAAGGTGGGGGAGGAGGAAGAGGAAGAGGAAAGGAGAGGACAGAGTGAGGAAAAAGAAGGAGGAGGAAGGAAGAAGAAGAAGAAGAATGAGGCGGTAGAAAAATCACAGAAGCGGAGGATATCAGCTGTTTGGAGAGTGAGTAAAGACGGAGGCTGGGACAGAAGAATGTGGAATGACTTCAGAACTGTGTGTGGTGTTCCTGAAACAAGCTTAAGAGCAGGACTTTTTATGCAGGGTCCCTTTACTTCCACTTCTCTGTATCTTTTTGTGTCCCCCGCCTTCTCCTTTTGACCCTTAGACCTCATCTCTCTACTCTTTGTGCATCACCCTCCAGCAGAAGTTGCCAAGAGGTTTGTATATCAGGTGAAATATATTTGTTTCTTGTCATAGAAATAAAATGAAGAATAGTCAAATAAAACTGATACTAAAGAGTGAAAGGAAAAGATAAATTCATGTTTCTGGCATTTTCTTCCAATGAATTCATCATTATGAAAAGAGATCTGCTTCTATGGGACACAAAGCTAAAACCAGAGTGAGCCTAAAATTTATTTTCCAACTTGAGATACTCTTGTCCTTGATTATACCAGGATGCCAGGAAAAATAAGTATAAATATAGATCTCAATAACAAGTATAGATTCCACATTCTTTCATAGATTTTCTAGCTGGGCATGGTGGTGCATGCCTGTAATCCTAGCACTTGAGAGGCTGAAGCAATCATGGCCAGCCTGGGCTACAAAGGGAAGCCCTATATCCAAAAAGCAAAAACGAAAACAATACCAGTAGATTTCATCATTCTGTCCCCACTGGCCCTGCTCTTGGTTCTGTCCCCAAGCTCCTTCCTGGGGCTTTTTAAATTATAAACTTGGGAACACTTGTTCCAGAGCTGGAGTGTGGCCTCTCCTGAGATTTGTAAGCCTTGTCTTTCTTCCTCAGACTCTCTTCCTGTTCGAGCAGACACAGTTCTGCACCCTAAGTGAGAGGCAGATGTGTTATGGATGGGGCTAAAAGCAGCGAACTGTTCTAGATGTACAGATGCTATGTGTTCACTGTAATACCCTTACCATGTCTCCTTTCTCTTTTTTCTACCTTGCTGAAACAAGGCTGTTGTCTTTCTGGGAACTACTGTTTGTCAGTTCACAGGTTGAGAGGATGTGGGCATCCAAGGCTGGTCTGGTAGGTTTGGGAATTGGGTAAGGTCAGACAGGGTATAGCTGTTCCCTGTCTCTTCTAAAGAGTAAGTAGAAACACAGGAGAATGAAGATAAAATTATTTTGCTGCTAGGAACTGCTCCAGTTGGCATCCCTGCTGATTTTACTCTTTTTCAGGGAAATCAATCCAAAAGTGAATAAGTTCTTTTTCCTGTCCCTCTTCTTTTTTCTTGCAGTCCCTATTGTTTTTTTTTTTTAAATTTTATTTTAAAGACAAAAGAATGGAGACATATGAACCAGAAAAGCCATAAACAATACAGAAAATACAAAGTTATACAGAATATAGTAGGGAATTAGCACTGGATGTTGTATTACATAGTTATCTTCACATTAGTTAACACAAAAACGTTAGAGGAAATGCCAAATTATAGAGAAGATAGTAGGGAATTTGCACTGGATGCTGTATAAGGTTATCTTCACTTCTGTTAATACAAGCAGTCCCTATTGTTATAGGAAGTGTTTCTCTTATGTCTCTCTTTGTTCTTTCTTGTAGTTCTCTTCCTTTGACCTACTTTTTTCCTTCCTTTCCCAATGTCTTATTAACCTCTTCCTTTCCTCTTTGTCTCTGCTGGATTGAGGAGCTCAACTTTTGGTACCAGGCTGAAGAATGAGTCACACATGGAAGATGCAGGACTAGTGCAAAGTCAGGGTGAAGTGGCAAGAAGGAGAAGGCTGGTATGAATCATAGAGCTTTTCTGTTTCCAAAAGGATATTGTTTATGTTACGTTATTTGTAGGAAGAAAATGAACTCACTAGATAAACATACAGCAGAAAGTTTTAAAGTTAGAAAATAGGAGATATAGTGTATGAGATGCTAGACTACATTCCCAAGTTATTTTACAGTGTGAGTGTTAGTCAATCTCAAAATAGTCAATTTATTACTCAATAAATATTATCTAATGTATATCACACACTCGTGTTGGAGTCTAATACCACATTATTAGCAAAAGTGGCATCAGGGAATAGAGATTCTAGTCAGGAAGTAAAGAAACAAATACAATGCAGCGTGTCCTATGGTTTTGCATGCTGTGAGAAAGTGAAGGTAGGAAGGATTCAGGAATGGAAGGTGGCTTTCAACTGTTTGGTGCGTTGAGGGAAAGCTTTGCTGACAAGGTAAGAGTAAAGGGGGAATCAAGCAGAGCATATCTGGGAAGAGTCTTCTACAACAGGTGAGAGCAAGTACCAAGGTGCCCATGGGCTACAGTGTGGCAGGAACGGCAGAAAGGTTAGTGTGACTGAAGTAGGCAATTATAGGGAGAGCAGAAGGAAAGGAGATCTGGGGAGGGCATGACTAGGTGCCCACTGATGAAACTATTACTTTTTTCTTGAAAGTACTATGGCTTTTACTCTTACAGAGATAGGCTCACTCCAGTGTTGTGCGTCAAGAGACTGTGGGTGGGGCAAGTGGGCCAATGGGTGGCCAATCCATTAGGCATCTTTGCCATTAACCAGGAGAACAATGCTTATGGTGTAAGTAGGTGCTGATAGAAGTGGGAAGTGTTCATTCCTGGATATGATTTAGAAGAAAAGCCAGCAGAACTGACTGTTGGGATGTGTACCAGAGGTAAAGTGAGGAGTCAAGGTGACTCCAGTGTTATGGACTGGGCAAATAAACAGACCTCCTATTAACTGAGCTTGGAAAGAGACAGGGATAAGTATTTCTCCACGAAGGCTAAGACCTTTATCACTTTAAGGAGGACAAGACCTATTGACATTCAATGGGAGGTGTTCAACACACAATGAATACAGCAATCTGAGTTCAAGCGAGCCATCCAGAGAAATGTTATTCATCAAACATTCAGTATCATAGTATAAGAGAATGAGTGCAGAAAGGGAAATATAAAGTGTAAATCCTTGAAGCTGCATTTGGCCAATGGCCACTTCATCCTATTGGTGGAGTTGGGTATCTTCAGTAAAAGGAGGAACTTGTGCTGTCAGAGCTCAGGAAGACCTGGGTTATTCTGTAGGATGGCTGATCCTAGTGCCAATATGGCTACAATGGTGCTTTAAAACTGTGGGAACGGTGATTTGATGTGCTGTGAAATCCCACCATACTTGGTGTCATTGTTTGGAGAGGAATCTGGAATAAGGTTCCTTTTGGGACACAAGTGAAGCCATGCTCTCTTACATAAGAAAACAAGTGAGATAGCTAACTCTCTAGTCACTGAGCTAGCACAGGCCACCCTAATTTAGGAAATTACTGTGGATCATTGGTGCCCTATGTAATTGTCTAAAATTATCTTTGCAGTGATGCAAGGCAGGTGTGACTACATCATTTGTACAGAACCCTCTGATGATTTGAAAATACCTAAAATTGATTCTCTCTCATAGAAAGGAATTAAATAGTGAACTTCTACTACATTTTGGGAAAGAGCAAGTTTTTCTGCAATTAAAGGAGGCTTTCTGCTTCCATAAATGGAACTTGCAGCTATATATCACTTCATAATGAGTCATGTTATTCAGGAAGCACATATGTATTGAGATTATATATGTACTGGCACTATTCTGAAGATGACAGATGTCATGGTAAAAACTCCATGCTGCTTATATTCCAAGGAGACAGTACAGAGAGTAAAGGTACAAAATACTAGCATGTGTGTGGTCAAATAGTACAAGTGATGTAGATTTCTTGAGATTAAAGAAGGAGACCAAGAGGGCAAAATAGTTGTATTTTAACATGCCCTTTCAACTCTAAAAAACTTGGCATTTGAATGAAAATACAAAGCAGGTAAGAAATAAAAGCCTGGGAAAGGAGCATGCTATAGAGAAAAACATACAAAGGCCAAAGATGGAAGTGTGCTCAGTTTGTGTGGAGAAGTTCAAGAAAGAACACTGTGTAAAAGGGGAATGGGAGGCAATGAGCTCAGAAGTGTGTGTGCGTGTGTGTGCGTGTGCGTGTGTGTGTGTGTGTGTGTGTGTGTGTGCATGATAGGACCTTGTTTGCAAGGGTTTTATTGGAAATTATTGAGAAATTTCACAAGGAAATTTATATCATATGATTTATATTTTAACACAACCACAGGAAATGTTATGAGAACAGACTCAGGAGGTTTAAGGTTAAAAGGTAGGAGACCAGCGAGGAAGAAGATACGGTAATACAGCTGAGAGAGGTTGAATCCCGTACCTAGAACCAAGAGGTTTTCTAATGTTTCAATCTACGAATGAAAGAAATATTAGGATAAAAACAATGAAAAGATTTCTGGCCTGAACAAAATACAGGCTCAGGGACAAGGCAGGCTTCCATTATCTTCCCTCATTGTAATGTGTAAATTATGTCGGGCAGGGCGTGGTCAAAGCACTGTTACAATTTACCAATTTCATGCGATTCCAGAAAACAAGGAAGTAATATTTTGCCAGCTGAATGAATATTGTCCAATAGCCCTGTGACATGAAAATTCAGTTTCTATTTTTCTTAATATAGATAGGTACAAATACAGATATGTAGTCCAATTCTAAATAGCAGCAATCCTATCATTTGTTCTTAGAATATGAAAGAGTATTTTCTTGTATTTCACAAAACATATGTTTTTGAATTCATGAATTACGAAATAATTGAGGAAGAATTCAGAGATAGACGTGTTACTCAATCTCTGAATTTATCTGTCTACATTCGCAGGTGACTATGAACAATTACATCATGACAATATGGTCAAACCAATCATCTATGGATGGATTCATCCTCTTGGGCATCTTTTCCCACAACCAGACTGATTTTGTCCTCTTCTCTGCAGTTATGGTCATCTTCACAGTGGCCCTCTGTGCAAACGTTCTCCTCATCTTCCTCATCTACACAGATCCTCAACTTCATACACCCATGTACTTCTTTCTCAGTCAACTCTCTTTCATGGACCTTATGTTGGTCTGTAATATTGTGCCAAAGATGGCAGTCAACTTTCTGTCTGGCAGGAAGTCCATCTCTTTTGTAGGATGTGGCATACAAACTGCATTTTTTGTCTCTCTTGCGGGATCTGAAGGACTATTACTGGGACTCATGGCTTATGACCGCTATGTGGCCATTAGCCACCCACTTCACTATCCCATCCTCATGAGTCAGAGGGTCTGTCTGCAGATTGCTGGGAGTTCCTGGGTCTTTGGGATATTAGATGGAATAATTCAGATGGTGGCAGTCATGAGCTTATCCTACTGTGGCTCAAGGAATGTGGATCACTTCTTTTGTGAGGTACCAGCCTTACTGAAGCTGGTCTGTGCAGATACATCCCTTTTTGACACCCTGCTGTTTGCTTGCTGTGTCTTCATGCTGCTCCTTCCGTTCTCCATTATTCTGGCCTCTTATGCTCGCATCCTGGGAGCTGTGCTCCATATGCATTCTGCTCAGGCTCAAAAAAAAGCTCTGGCAACATGCTCTTCCCATCTGACAGCTATATCCTTCTTCTATGGGGCAGCAATGTTTATCTACCTGAGGCCAAAGCGTTACCGGGCCCCTAGCCATGATAAGGTAGTCTCTGTTTTCTACACAGTTCTTACTCCTATGCTCAACCCTCTCATTTATAGCTTGAGAAACAGGGAGGTGATGGGTGCACTGAGGAGGTCACTGACCTGCTGTAGTATTGGTAGCCAGCACTAAACACACCCTTGCGCTGGCTATCCACTTCCTGGGTGCAGAACACAGGTAAATCTCTTATCCCCAGTGAATATCTGTTTACTCTTCAGTAAGAGAGAATCATATCACCTTCGACTACATCACAGTGATTTTTTAGGTGTCACTACATATGAACCTAAAACCTCAGGAAAGAGCAATGCATTGCTATGATTTCCATTACTGATTGTTTTATCATATCCTGGAATGAAATTCACTTTATTTCTTAATTCTTCTTGCCTATAACTACATTAGCTGCATCCTTACTAAGTGCTGGACACTGCCTTACTCCTTTTTTTGAGGCAAGATCATGAACTCACTATGTAGCCTCGTTTGGCCTCCAACTCATAGTGATCTTCCTCCTCAGCCTCTCAAGTGCTGGGATTACAGGCATGTGCCACAACACCCAACTGCCTTAGTTCTTATGCAAACCTTTCATTTGAAAGATGATTCAGGCTAATAAACATGGGTATGAAAGTGAAAACTTTCCAGATGGCAGAAATTGAGTCTTTGTAAGTTTTCTTAAATAGTTCTTTCCTTTTCTCAAGTTCCATTAGAGACTGTATAAATCTGTGTGTAAGAAATTAAAAAAATATGTCCCCACTATTTAGAAGTTATCTCTGTGGGACACATCTTGTTCATTTGTGTATTACCAATACCCAGAATAATAAACAGCAATTACTCCATAAAATATTTGTTGAAAGAATGCAAGAAGAGTAACTAAAGATAATAATGTGCAATGTAGTAACCACTGTTACTCTCCTATTATCTTGCTTTGAAATTGTGTTTTATTTTTTCTCTTTACAATGAAAATTTAAAAAAGAATTGAAAATTAGACAGGTAACTGTGGTGGATTGACATTTGGTGGTCAACTTATAACATCCAGCTGAATTGGACCAGTGTGGAGCTGGGTGTGGGAGGCCTACCTGAGGACTATTGCCAGCAGCATAAGGGGCAGAACTGGAGAAGAAGGAGAAGTGCTGTTGGGAATTGGTAGAAGCTGTTGGGAGCTTGTTGAGAAGCTGTAAGGAGCTGTTGATTCTCTTGGAGGAGCTCGTCATGCTGGCTTTCCTGATGGACTTGGCTTGATCTTCTAAGGAGCTTGGGACTTTGTCACTGAGAATGGCTCTGGTTCACTTTTGGGGAGCTCTGGTCCTCACTTCAAGCATTGCTTCCTGGCTCCAGAGGGGAAGATGGTGTGCTGCTCAATCTCCCAGAGAAGTTTGCTGCATGGCTTTCCTTATAGGAACTTTCATCATCATCATCAGAGGAGCTCAGGCCCTCACTGTTGCTGGGGAGGCCTGTGGTACTTTTCAGGGGAGCTCTGGTTCTTACTTTGAGCAGTGCTTCCTGCCTCCAGTGCAGAACCCTCAGCCTGTTAGCACAGATCCTTCACCCTGCTGGCAGAAACTTTCTAACTTCTGTCAATGACCTTCGGGCCTTCCCAGTGCAGATCCGTGAAACAGGCCTATATGAGACATCTAGACCTCCAGCTGGATTCATGGCAGACACTGTTATATGCCCTAGGTATTCAGCAGAACTCATGCAGATCATTACTCCTTAATTTGGATTCTTTGGTCTTTAGTGTGTGGACAGATTTCCTCCACTCTTTGTATATGATTCTTTAGGTAATTATCATAAAATAATCCTATAAAATATGTGTCCTGCATTATGTTATTCCCTGTGTAAAACCCCAAACCACATCACTTTTGTTTACCAAAAAAAGAAAGAATGCAAGACATCAAATGATGTAGTAAGTATGAAAGCTGGTGTGTGCACAATGTGTGTGTGTGTGTGTGTGTGTGTGTGTGTGTGTGTTTATGAAGGGCTCTACTACTGAGCTACGTCTCTAGCTTAGAAGGTATTTATTTATTTATTATTTTTTGAGATATGTAGCCTAATCTGGCCTCTAATTCACAGTGATCCTCTTGTCTCAGCCTCCTGAGTACTGGGATTACAGGTGTATGTCACCACACTCAGCCTACAAGTAATTTTTAAAAGCCTGGATCGCACAACAAATTTGCTGTAGTATCTGTAATTCATTTCAGTCCTTTAAGCTTTGTGATAGTAAAAATTACACCAGTTTTGGAGGATGAAGACAGGAACAGAAATAAAGAATTGAGTCATTATTTTAAAATGTGTCTTAGTCAGAATCATTTCAGGAGTTAAACCACATTGATTATTTAAACAGAATCTTTAATGTAAAAAATTGTTAACCATGCATTGGAGAACTGAAGGGGTAAAATAAAACCCCTAAGGTTCACAAAGGAAAAAACTATAGTATGAAACTCCTATTCCTAAGCCAGGGGAAGCAAATCTGGAGGTGTTGTGCTATTGAAAACTGGGTTTCTCAGAGCTCAAACATCTGAGGAGTGGACAATGACCAGCTCATATTCCTACTTTACAGGGATCCTGTAGGGTGTTACTCAAATTCCTGCAGAAGGCCACCCATTCTGAATTATGATGGAATTTCCAGAGCTCAAAAGAAGTCTTCCTCTTGCAGGGTTGGGATCCAGACTAGATGCTATGTATTTGATTCTGATATCCAGCACGATATGGCAAAGTCAAGAATTTAGAGCAGAGTCTCATCCCATACTTCTGAGAAATGGATTCTCTTCAGCTAATGCTTTTTCCTCTGAAGAGCAAGACAACAATGGCTCTGGGTATATGCAAATAAAACCTACAAGTATAACTGTTATGGTTTGCTTCTAAAGTGTCCTCTCAAAGGCTCATATGTTCAGAGACAGAGCTTTGGAAGGTTATTAGATCATGGGCCTACTAACCTCACCGGTGAATTAATTCACTGAGTTAGTTCATAGCTGAATATATTGTTGAGCATAAGAATGGTGACTGTGAAACCATCCCTTACTTTTCTACCATAAATTTGTACTTTAGCAAGTATTTGTGCATCTCAGTACTTTTCACTGCAGGGTAGAGGACGAAAGCTATGTGTTTACCCTCTTGGTATGATGAATGGCAAATACGTGCATATGTGCAAAAGTGGCAAAATGGGATTTTTATTCACCTTGTTCTCTGTTTAACTGGGTTTGCATATGTTTTCCCAAGCATCACAGAGGGTGCAGTAGATCCAAACTATCCTAGGATTTGTTTAAAAAAATATTCTCTTATAATTTTCTGATCAAAGTCGCCCAATTTAGTGCAATGGCACATGAAAAACCAGACTTGCAAATTTTGGAGGATATAAAAAGTAAATTTGGCCCATTCACTGGCCAGGGGAGGAGGTCCAGCCCCAGAGAGTGCAGATGAGTGGGCCAACCACATCCCACCCAGCAGAGCATCAAAATACCAAGGCATGCCCCCGCAGCAGATGCTGTGTGGTGAGGTGCTTACAGGATGAGGGACTGACAGGAGCTGATGCTTTCACAGCTGATCCCCAAGGCCTACACACTGGGTGAAGGTGTCCTGGTAGTGTAGGCAGCTCTCATTAGCTCCTGGTACTGCGTACACAAGGTGAAGCTGTCTGTGAGCTGCCAGAACCTACTGTACCAGATGTCACTTCTAAGTCCAACCTTTTCTGTGTCCTTTTCACAGAAAATAATGCAGGTGAATTTAGTAAGACAGGACAGAAACAGCCATTAACAACATCAACCCTGAATTCTCCAAGAAGTTTGTCCTTGACAACCACTTTGAGGAGGTGCAAGTTCACCCCTGTTTGGGTAGGACAAATCTAGCACATAGCCTGACAAGCACAACTTCCTGGGTCAGTTCTCTTGAAGCCTGAGCACAGTTGTCTCCAGCAAGAAGATCCCTTGGCTTATGATGATGATGAATGACAAGGTAGGAGGGAAGGGCTTGATCGCGATTGTTGCCCCGGAGCTGTGAGGCAACTAAGTCATCATGCTGAGCCTAGCAGGAAGGAATTTGGGCAAGAAGAACCTCTTAGGGAGGCCAGACTCATTTCTCAAGCCAGAGGACAATGCCAAATGGACGCTGGCCCACAGGATTGAGGAGATCAAGTATACACTGGACCCTGTGTAGAAACCATTCACCATGCTGTCGGTGTCCCTGTGTGATGGAGATATGGCCAAGTCCATCCAGGTCATGTACTTTGACTGTGACAGTGACCAGAGCCACAACTCCATCAGTGAGTTTCAGACATCAGAGTCACAGATGTGTGAGGCTCATGATGGTAGCCTGCTGGAGTTGGAGTGCAATAACTCTAAGAAGCAGCAGAAGAAGAAAAGCTACAAGAACTCCAGCATCATTATCCTGGTTCTTGCAAGATACACCATAATCACTCCTTTCTAGACTACTTCCCAGGAAGTTGTCAGCTCATTGGAATAGACTTCACAGCTTCCAACACAAATCACCTGAACCCTTTGTCTTTGCACTGCATCAATACCATGGACACTAATGAATACCTGTTGGCCATCTGGACAGTGGGTCAGATGATTCACACGGTTTTGCAAGATTCAGTGGAAGTTTTCATTTCCTGGAAATCTCTTTGAGTCTCTTTCTTGTGTTCTAATTCATTCCTAAATTGCTCATGTAATAATTCCATTTGTTGCCTATGTTCATCTATAATTTTATCTGTTTCCTCTCTGTATATGCGGAGCATTTCTTCCATTATTATTTTCATTTCATTTTTTATCTGAGAGGTAATTTCTGATTTAATCTCTTCTATGGCCTGATGGAATTGTTTCTTTACTTCAGATGCAATCATTTCAGAAATTTCAGGTATGTGGCTTCCTAGTTCTCCTATGTCATTTTCTCCTGTACTTGTTCTGGGTGGAGTTGAGTTCTGAGATTGCATTTTGCTCCTATGTTTTGTCATTTTGGATGTCAGATGAAAAGTGTTGAGCTACAAGCTACCCAGGCAGCTCACAAAGGACTCTTGGGACCCTAGTTTACCTGGATATCAAACTTATCCCAAGATGGTAGCAGGCTGTGGACCACTGGGCCCAGAATCCTCAGGCAATTGGTAGAGTGCATGGCTCAGACCACAACTGTGATGGTGGGGTATTGTTGACCTTCAGTATCATTGTCTCCAGGTCGTGGATGGAAAGCATTTGGGCCTCAACCACGAAAATGATGATGGCCAGGCAGGGGCCACTGCTCTGGGGCTCTCAGGTATCTGGTTGGGTTAGAGCAGGCCTCATCTTCCAACCTAGAGGACCACAGAGCCCAGGGCCACTCCAACATAGCTGGCCTCACCCAGTTATGGAGAGGTGGAGAGGTCCACTGAGATGGGGCCACTGTGCCACTTCAGGCCTCACCTGCCAAAGAAGAGGTCCACAGAGATGAGGCCGCTCTGGAGCCACTTCTTCAGGCTCAAGCTGCTTCCCTGTCCCAAAGAAGCAGGGTGGAGCCTATGTGCAGGCCTCACCCACCAACATACAATCCACAGTGACTAGTCTACTCTGGCACCACAGGCCTCACCTGCCAATGGAGAGGACCACAGAGATGGGACCACTCTGGCACCATGGGCATTGCCCCCCAACGGAGTGGTCCACAGAGATGGGGCTGCTCAAGTTCTATTTCCCCAGGCCCAAGTTCCCTGTCTAAAAGGAGCGGGGTGAGGCCTATGCGCAGGTCTGACTCATCAATAGAGAGGACCACAGAGATGGCTAAGTCATATATTTTTAAAAGACAGTGGTATATTACACAGCCTAGTGTTAAACATGCAGATTCAAGCAATCCTTTTGCTTTCACATCCATAGTACCTTGGTCTCCAGATTGGAACACTGTACCAGGTTGTGAAGCCATGATTGATTTTTAAAGCTTTATTATTCCAATTCCTACCCCCTAGTTCCTTTACCCTTAGCTAAACCTCACCTGGTTGGGATAATCTGACCTGGTGGTATAATCTATACCTTCATTCCCAACAAGTCTTGTATTCCATGGTTCTGCCTTTGGTTGATGGTTATGCTTTTCTATTATTTTTCTCTAACAGGACATGGAAGTCCTGGCAAATACCTCAGATAATTCCTTGCCTCAGGAAATATTCTTATCCCCATATTTCCTCTTGGTAGTTAGTATAAATCATCCTATCTCACTCTAATAGTGCAGTAGCAGTCTTAATGCTTGGTTTACTAGCATGAGGAGTCCAAAACGGCCAGGTAAAATTTCAACTTTAGTTTTATATGACCATTTTTATACAGATATGAGAGAAATATCATCACTCACAGACTAATCACTGAATAAGCACATAGTACTTTCTGAGAGCTAGCACCCCATCTTTTTATGTTTTTATCTGAACTGGCACTTTAAGTGAACTGGCTTAAAAACTGAGGCTAACTGCTTCTCCGTGATGGAATATATAAGACCTGTCAGTTCAATGGGCAGAATTCCACTGGTACCTTTTTCCCCATAACTGTAAAGTCCTTGATCAGAAACAATAATGGTGGCGTTACCAGAGACATATAGGTAAAGAAACAAAGCTCATAACTTATAATATATGTCTATTCCAATGAGTTCAAACTGATATTTATCCACAGTGAAAAGTATCCAATATGATAATGAGGTGACCTTTGTGTTCTGCAGTGGAAAGTTGTTTTGAGTTGAAAGATGCTAGCTTAGACTTAAGTTCTGAGATGCAGGTTAGGATACTTAGTGGTAATGCTGACCAGATCAGCATGGTGAGGACAAATCCATGTTGGTATGCCTGTACACAAGCTCTGTCCCTGTTATCATGGCAGCATTGTACGTTAACAGCAATTAGAGCAAGCACAAGAGTTGTTGTCCCTGGATGTTGTGTGGCATGTAAAAATAGTCAAGAACACTGCAGATGATATTATGGAGTAGAATAATTAAAGTAAGCCTGAGACAAGACTATTAAAGTAGACTATTTGTCTTGTTACTTTTCTGTCATTGCTGAGACAAAATACTTAATGCTCAAAATTAAGGGAGGTTCATTTTGCTCACAGTTTGTAGAAGTTTCAGTCCATTGTCAGCTGGTTTCAAGGCAGAGTGGCACATGGCAGAGCAGCAATCATTCCTGGTGGCTGAAGACAGCAAAAGCAACAAGAGTAAAAGGGAGGGCAAGAAGCTTTTCTTCTGTCCCTTATAGTGTATGCAGGCTAACCTCCCTAGGGTGAGTAAGATACTCACACTTCCAATCCCAGCACTAGAGACAGTGAACCAATCATAAGCTCTAAACTTTGTCACCTCTGAAAAACCTACCTCTCTATTACTGCCTGAGGCTTTGGAGAGATATCCAGACACAAACCATAACACTATTGATCCTGGAAAATGTGCAGCCTGCCTTTACTGGTCCTTCAAAGTTGTTAGAGTGAAAAAATATTTTTTGGGCCCTAGAAGGTGCTACTTGGGATTGAACCCAGGATATCTTGAAATGTTATACAAGAACTCTACCAGTGAATTACATACCCAGCTAAGGAAAATAATTTACAGGTCAATAATTTCGATAGCAGGTATCAGAGACTAAGTTGATTTCTTCCAATAAAGGTAACTATATCTATAAGATATGGTAATTACAATAACTATCTGATTAATTTTATATAACAAACATTAATTTCTAAGATAAATTCACCTTCTGTATAGGTTAAAATATGCACACTTGTTAACTTTATTGTTGTACCAATAACTGAAATTTCCTTGAAAAACTTTGGTTTACCATTCTTGTAGGGGATAGAAGCTTTAAACGTCTATTTCCACTTGTTTTTCTGCCATAATGGCACCCACAATACAGTAGAGCACCAACATGGAGCTTCTGTCAGTTTCTTAGCATGTTTATTACAAAACTTCAAGGGTCGGGGGAATAATACATGGCACATCTACAGATTTATTTGGAGCACTGTGATTTGATCTTGGGCCCAAATACCCCTCATCACATTATCATATGCCCCACTGTGGTGGACAAGAATGGTGGTTTTGGTCAAAAGGAATGAGTATCAATTTAGAGTTGCTGCCTAGAGAGAAGTAAGATGATCTCATTCCCATGGTTTACTTATCAGGAGTCTAAATTAAGGAGCATAAACCGGGTGTGGTGGTACACACCTGTAATTCCAGCATTCAGGAGGCTGAGGCAGGAGTTGTGTCATGAGTTTGAGGCCAGTCTGGACTACAAAGTGAGTTCAAATCTAGCTTGAACTGCATAGTGAAACCTGGTCTCAAAAAGAGAAAGAGCGAAAGAAAGAAATAAAAAAGAAAGAAAGAATGGTGCTTATATAGACCTTACTACTCAGGAAAATTTTACCCAGGAAGACAATAAGTTTATTAAGAAATTTATCTGAAAATTAAGACAGTTCAATCGGTCTCTTTGATCTCCTTTATGAAAAGTACAAAAATTTTCAATATTTTCATCTTTTACTTTCTTAGATTGAATCCTAAGTGTTTGATTTTTTAAGATGCTATCATGGAGGCTTTTGAGTGGACCTCTTGCTGGGTAAGGCCTGCATCAGAGCTCTGTCTGGTGAAACTTTCCAGGGGAAGGAGCCTGGCCTCAGGACACCATTAGAGCAGCTGCGCCCATGAGACTTTCCCACAGGGAGGGAGCCCGGCTTGGTGGGACCACTCGAGCAGCCTTTTGAGCAGACCTCCTGCTGGTTAAGGCCTGCCCTGGTGCTCTGGCTGGCAGCACAACACTCCTCCACCATCGCAGGTGTGGTCTGAGCCAGGAACCCCAGCAACTGCCTGTGGTTCCTGGGACCAATGATTCACGGTCTGCTACCATCTGGGGATAAGTTTGATATCCAGGTAAACCAGGGCTGCTAGAGTCCTTTGTGAGCTGCCTGGGTAGTTTGTAGCTCAGCTCTTTTCATATGACATCCAAAGAGACAAGACAGAGGAGCAAAATGTAGTCTCACAACTCAACTCCACCCAGACCAAGTCCAGGAAACAATAATATAGGAGAACTAGGAAGCCACATAGCTGCAATTTCTGAAATAATTGCAACTGAAGTAAAGAAACAACTCCATCAGGCCACAGAAGAGATTAAGTCTTAAAAAATCTCTTAGGCAAGAAATGAAATGAAAAGAATAATGGAAGAAATACTCTGCATATATGAAGAAGAAAAAGATAAAAGAATACAAGAACATAGGAAACAAATGGGAACATTACATGAGCAATTTAGGAATGAATGAAACAGACTCAAAGAGATTTCCAGGAACTGAAAACTTCCACCGAAAACTTGCAAAACCGCCTGAGTGAAGCTGAAGATAGAATTTCAGATCTTGAAGACAGCATAGCACCTAGCCACTGTGAAAGGATGTCTTAAAGTCATCAAGGTTCTAGGAAAAATGAATCTAACAGCTGCAAGGTGAGGCAAAAAGAAATAATGTACAAGTAATAGGAGTCAGTGAAACACTAGGAGGAAACACAAATGATATAAAAAGAATATTTGCAGAAATAATAGTAGAAAATTTCCCAAGCACAGTAAAAGATACTAATGTGCAGTTAAATGAGGCATATAGAACTCAAATGAGATGTAACCCAAATAAAACCACCCGCCAGACATATAATAGTCAAGACCCCAGACATACAGCAAAAGAACACAATATAAAAAGCTGCTAAAGAAAAGAAACAGATCAACTATAAAGGAAAGCTCAATAGAATCATAGCATATTTCTCAACAGAAACCATGAAATCAAGAAGAGCTTGGAGCAAGGTATTACAGATTCTAAGACAAAACAGCTTCCAACCTAGCCTGATGTATCCTGCAAAACTATCCTTCAAATTCAATGGAGAAATAAAATATTTCCACGACAAAGAACAACTGAAGAACTTCATAAATGCCAAACCAACATTACAAAAATTACGAAAAGATATTCTAGACAGAGAAAAAAGAGATCACGATCTCAAGAACTACAATAGAAAGGAACAAGAACAGATAGCAAAATTAAACAAATAGCAAAAGTAGGAAAGCAACAACAAGTAAATAGCATGACAAGAGTAAGCCAACATACAACAGTTATAACCATTAATGTAAATGGTCTCAATTCACCAGTCAAAAGAAACAGATTGACAGAGTGGATTAAGAAACAAAATCAAACGATATGCTGTATACAGGAAACACACTTTACTCAAAAGGAAATCCACAGACTGAAAGTTAAAGAATAGAAAACAATTCTCCATGCAGCAAGTTCCCAAGAAAAAGCAGGGGTAGCTATTATGTTTGCAGAAAATGTAAAATTTAAACTGAAAACATTCAAAAGAGATAAAGAAGGCCACTACATACGAGTTAGAGGAAAGCTGCAAGAGGAAGAGAGAACAATCCTAAACATTTCTGCACTAAATACTGGAGCACCAAACTTTATAAGACAAATCTTAACAGACATGAAAAAACAAAAAATTAATAATACTACTATAATAGTGGACCTAAACACCCCTTTGACATAGACAGGTCAACTGTACAAAAATTTGGCAAAGAAATAACACACCCGAACCAAAGGTGCGAACAAAAGGACTTAGTAGATGTATACACAGTATGCTACCCCACAACATCACAGTACACATTTTTCTCAGCTGCACATGAGTCTTTCTCTAAAATAGATCACATTCTAGCCCATAGATCATACCTACCTAAATGCAAAAGAATTGAAATTATCACATGCCTATTATGTGACCACAGTGCAATGAAGTTGGAAGTTAATGACAAAGGGAACTCCAAAAATCACATAAATATTTGGAAATTAGAGAACAACCTCCTAAAATACTGATGGGTCACACAAGAAACTAAAGAAGAGCTTTAAAAAATACCTACAAACAAACAAAAATGCAAATACAACCTACCAGAATCTGTGGGATGCAATGAAAGCAGTCCTCAGAGGGAAATTTATAGCCATGAACTCACATATAAAGGAAACAGAAGAGAGCAAACAAAGAGCCTAATGCTACACCTTTTTTTTAGAAAAAGAAGAACAAGCCAAGCCAAAAGCCCAAAGAAGGGAGGAGATTATAAAACTCAGGGCAGAAATTAATGCAATTGAGATGAAGAAAATACTACAAAAAATAAGTGAATCAAACAGATGGTTGTTTGAAAGAATAAATAAAATGGATAAACTCCTAGCCAACCTTCTCAAAAAAAGAAAGGAAAGAACTCAAATTCATGCAATAAGGAATGAAAAGGATGAAATCACTACAGATCCTACGGAAATTCAAAAGATCATTAATACCTACTTTGAAAATCTTTACTGCCAGAGGAAAGAAAACTCAGAAGAAGAAATGGAAACATTTCTAGAAATGTACAAATTATCAAAATTGAAACAGGAAGATATAGAAAACCTGAATAACTCTATATCAATGAGATTGAAAATGTCATTAAAAACTTACCAACAAAGAAAAGCCCAGGCCCTGATGGATTCACAGCGGAATTTTATAAAACATTCAGCAAAGATTTCATGGCAACACTCCTCAAACTCTTCAATGAAACTGAAAAGGAAGCAATTCTCCCTAATTCATTTCTGGAGGCAAGTATTATACTGATACCAAAACCAGAGAAGGACCCAACCAAGAAAGACAACTATAGGCCAATCTCTCTAATGAACATAGATGAAAAGATACTCAATAAAATACTAGCAAATAGAATGCAGTGAATCATAAGGAAAATTATACACCATGACCAGGTTGGATTCATTCCAGGAATGCAGGGATGGTTCAATATTTGCAAATCAATTAACGTAATACATCATATCAATAGAGTCAAAGACAAAAATCACATGATCATCTCAATAGATGTGGAAAAAGCTTTCAATAAAGTCCAACATGCACTCATGTTAAAAACCCTAGAAAAAACAGGAATAAATGGCTTTTATGTCAATCTGTTCAAAGCCATTTATAACAAATCAACAGCCAACATCATACTAAATGGACAAAAACGGAAAGCTTTCACTTAGAGTCAGGAACAAGACAAGGATGTCCACTTTCACCACCTCTAGGCAACATAGTTCTGGAAGCATTAGCCAGAGTAACTATACAAAAGAGATAAATAAAAGGAATAAGGGTAGGAAAGCAAGAAGTAAAACTATCACTATTTGCAGAGGACACGATACTGTACATGGAAGACTCAAAACACTCCACAAGAAGACTCCTTAAATTAATTGACAAATTTAGCAGTGTAGCTGGATACAAAGTCAACCCCCTAAAATCAATAGCATTCCTATACACAAACAACAAACAGACTGAGAGAATAATTAAGGAAATGATATCTTTTTCAATAGCATCCAAGAAATTAAAATATTTAGGAATCAATCTAACAAAAAAGGTAAAAGATCTATTTAATGAAAACTACAGTACTCTGAAAAAAGAGATCGATGAGCATTTCAATAAATGGAAAAACATTCCCTGCTCATGGTTAGGAAGAAACAACATTATGAAAATGGCTATACTACCAAAATTGTACAGATTCAATGCAATTCCCATTAAACTACCATTAGCATACATCACACATCTAGAGAAAACATGCATTAAATTCATCTGGAACCAGAAGAGACTTTGAATAGCAAAAGCAATCCTGGACAACAAAGACAAGTCAGGTGGAATCACAATCCCTGACCTGAAATTACACTACAAAGCTACTGTAATAAAATCAACCTGGTACTGGCTAAAAAACAGACCTGAGGATCAATGGAACAGACTGGAAGATGTAGCCACAATTACAAAGACACTCAGCCTTCTAATATTTGACAAAGGGGCCAAACAAGCTCACAGGAAGAAAGATAGCCTCTTTAATAAATGATGCTGGAAAAATTGGCTTACCTCTTACCAAAGACTGAATATAGACCCAAGTCTGTCTATCACCATGCACCAAACTCAAGTCAAAATGGATCACAGATCTCAATATTAAAACAGAAACATTAAATCTATTGGAAGAGAAAGTAGGTTACAATCTTAAAGACATAGGAGTAGGCAGAGAGTTCATGAACAAAATTCAAACTGCAAGGGAAACACTTCAAATAATCAACAACTGGGACCTCATCTTACTGAAAAGTTTTTGCACATCTAAAGAAATCACAAGCAGAGTAAAAAGAAAACCCACAAATTGGGAAAAAATCTTAGTTGGCTGTCCCTTGGACAAACATCTTCTATCTAGAACATATAAAGAATTAAAAACCATGAACCTATCCAAATTCAAAGACCCAGTCCACAAATGGGCATCTGAGATGAATACACACTTCTCAGATAAAGAAATATGAATGGCAAATAAATATATGAGAAAATGTTCTACATCTTTAGTCATTCGAGAAATGCAAATAAAAACAACATTGAGATTTCATTTCACCCCAGTAAGATTGGCCAGCATTAAGAAATCATCCAATGACAAATGCTGGTGAGGCTGTAGAGAAATAGGAACTGTTCTTCACTGGTGGTTGGTATGCAGACTAGTGAAACCACTGTGGAGAGCAGTTTCAAGATTCCTCAGCAAACTAGGTCGAGAGGTCCCATTCAATCCAACCATTCCCCTTCTCGATATTTTCCCACAAGACTTGAAGCCATCATATCACCATGACATATGTGCACCCACGTTTATAGTAGCGCAATTTGTAATAGCTATATCGTGGAAGCAACCCAAATGTCCATCCACAGAGGACTGGATAAAAAATCTGTGGCATTTTTATATAATGGAATATTACTCAGTTATAAAGAAAGACAAAGTTGAGGCTTTTATAGGCAAATGGTCACAATTAGACCACATACTCATAAGTAAAATAAATCAGAGGTACATATGCAAGAAATGTATTGCATCACTAGTGTAAAAACCTGAAAGTGGGAATATAAATTAGGAGGTTTGAAGGAAATCTGCTCAAAAGTAAAGAGCAAACGGGATGAAGGGGAGGAAAAATGGAAGAAAGGGACAACTATGTATGTATGTATATGCAGGATGGCTAACATGGTTCCACTAGTGACTTATGTCACTTTATGTTAAGGAACAGTTAATGATTGGTTGTTTGATCAAGATTGTATGTCTATAAGTGTTTTCCTGAGCATGCACTTTGAAGTTATCAATATGTAATACAACAACCATTGTTAATTCCCTGTCACTTTGTTTATAATTCAGTTTTGGATTGTACTGTTCTTGTACTACTTTGTGTCTCTTTGTTAATGTTTTCTTTTTTATTTTTTACTTATAAAAATTAAAAAAGGATGCTGTTGTGAAGGGTGTGGTTTCGCTAATTTCTTTCTCAGTGATTTTGTTGTTTGTGTACAGGAATGCCATTGAGTTTTGATTTTTGACTTTGTATCTAGTTACAGTACTGAATTTGTTTATCAGATCTATGCATCGTTGGTGGTGTTTTGGGGGTCTTTTATATATAGTACCATGTCATCTTCATGTAATGATAATTTAAATTCTTCCTTTTCTATCTTTAGTCCTTTTATTTCTTTGTCTTTTCTAACTGCTGTTGCTAATGTTTCCAGAACTATGTTGAATAGGAATGGTGATACTGAATATTCTTGTCTTGTTCCTGATTTTTGTGTGAAAGCTTTCACGTTTTTAACCATTTAGTATGATGTTAGCCATTGGTTTGTTATAGATTGAGGTAAAGACTATCTATTCCAATTTTCTGTAAAGCTTTTATCATGAATGTGTTGGACTTTGTCAAAAGCTTTTATTGAGTCTATTGAGATGATCATGTGGTTTTTTTCTTTGGCTCTGTTGATATTTTTTGGTCACATATACTGATTTGTTCATGTTAAACTATTCCTGTATCCCTTCGATGAATCCTACTTGGTTATGTTGTATAACCTTCTTCATTATTTGGTGCACTTTTTGCCAGTAGCTTCTTAAAGATTTTTGCATCTATGTTCATTAGGGAAATTGGTCTGCAGTTTTCTTTTTTGGTTGAATTCTTTTCTGTTTTTTTTTTTAAATCAGAATAATACTTGCTTCCAGGAATTATCTAATGCTTCCCTTTCACTTTCCCAAAAGACTTTCAACATTAGTTGCATTAGTTCTTCTCTAAACTTCTTGTAGAATTCAATAATGAATTTGTTGGGGCCTGGACTTTTCTTTCCTTGTAGGTCTTTAATTACATTTTCAAATTCATTGGCTGATATTAGTTTCTGTATAATTTTATATCTTCTTCCTTTAGTTTCCATAATTTGATTGTGTCTAAGAATCTGTCCATTTCTTCTGTGTTTTTCTTCTTACTAGAATATAGGTTCTTGTAGCAGGTTTTGATAATTTTCTGGATTTCTGTAGAGTCTGGGGTGGTTTTCTCCTTTTCATTCCTAATTGCTTGAATTTGTTCTTTTTCTTTCCTTTTTTATGTGGTTGGCTAATGGTTTATCAGTATTATTCATTCTTTTAAAGAACCAGCTTTTTGATTCTTTGATTCTTTGTACTGTTTTCTTAGTCTCAATTGCATTAATTTCTGCTCTTATCTTTATAATTTCCCCTGTCATGTGAATTTTGAAATTGGTTTGTTGTTTTTCAAGAAGTTTGAGGTTCAACATTAGGTTGTTTATTTCAGCTCCTTCTGTTTTTCCTGATGTGAGAGTTCATCAGTATAAACTTCCCTCCTAGAACTGCTTTTGTTGCATCTCAGAAGTTTTGGTATATTATATCCACATTACAGTTTAATTATATATCCTGTTTAATTTTGTCTTTAATTTCCTTTGTGATCCATTGGTGTTTTTCAGAAAGGTGTTGTTTAGTTTTCATGTGTTTATTATGCATTTTTGTGACTTCTTTTGTCACTGATTTCCAGTTTTATTTTACAATGGTCAGATAGTATACATGGGATGATTTCAGTTACTCTGTATTCACTTAAGCATGTTTTGTGGGCTAGTATGTACTCTAGTTTTTGGAATGTCACATATGCAGAGGAGAAAGGTGTGTGTGCTGTTTTGGGGTGGAACACTCTGTAGATATCTACCATCTTCATTTGTTCACAGCCTTGTGTTAATTCTGATATTTCTTTGTTGATTTTTTTTTTTGTTTAGTTGACCTATTTGTGAAAGGAGGGTATTTAGGTCCCCCACTACAATAGTTTTTGTGCTTTTTATTTTTCATACATGTTAATGTTTGCTTTATGTAGTTGGGTGTACTGGTGTTTGGTGCATATATATTTATGACTGCTATCTTTTTTTCTGATTGCTATCTTTTCTTCTTGGAGTTTTCCCTTATCAAATATATAGTGACCTTCTATAGCGAGCCCATCCTGGTATATATGTGCAATATTCTCCCTGAACCACAGGAGTACATACTGTAGCTGTTAGGAGAGCAAGCATTGTAAGGAAAAGATTTTCAGGTGATTGAACAAAACCCTGGAGGTTAACTAGGTGGCAAGCCTCACAGTCTGCTGCAGCCCTTCACAGGACCGTGGAGGATGCATTGTCAGGTTCATTGCTTGAAGTCTTGGGAGAGGGCTTGATGTGTTGTACAGGTGGGTTGGATTCTGGCCTCGGATCAGCTCTGATGGTCATAATATCTCTCAGTTTTCTGTGGAAATATAAGCATATCCTCAGCCCCAATTTAAAAGTGATGCTGGACCTTTCCAAATACCTGTTTGGAGGTCACACCCATTAGAATTCAGAAAATTTAAAACATATGTAGCAAAGTTTGGACCCTGTGTTTCCCCTTTCTTTTGTTTAGCTAGTTGATTTTTTAGTTTAGGACAAGTGTGCTCAATTATTGTTTGACCTTGGGGGTTGTTGGGGATACTTGTAACATGCTTTATATTCTAGTTATCAAGAAAACTCTGAGAATGTTTACTAATATAAGCAGGACCAGTATCAGGTTTTATTGTTTGTGACACTCTTAAATTATCAAAGGCTGATACACAATGTTGTATGACATGTCAGCTTTGTTTACCTCAATAACAGGCAGCAAGTCTCATATGTGAGCAGGTATCTACAGAAGCATGAATATATTTAGGTTTGTTAAAAGAGTATATGTAATAAAAACTCATTTGCCATAACCGTTAGTTCTTTTCCTTTTTGATAGATAAAAGGCACCCTTGGAGATGGAAGTTTTATTTGCAAACACCAGCTAAGAAGTCAATCTCTAGATTCCAGAACATTTTGATGTGATCTGTGCAGCAGGAACCCTTGAAAGTCATTACAAAAGACAAAACGCAAAGCAGTTTCTGTACCTGGATACCTCCATTCTGCAGCTCATCCTCTTCCTGGATCCTCTGTAGCTCCTCACTGCTGGATTTTGTACCTGACCCCTGGGGATCCCAGCCCGGAAGAGCAGTGACGAAGGCAGAGTCTGCACAGCCCATAGACAGCAGCCGGCAGGACAACCACCAAGCCCAGGTGCCAGCAGATGAAGGTGGTGAGGAAGGCCATATCCTCAGGATTCTCTGATTGGCAGGGCTGTCGAGAGGGAGGTGCGTACAATATCACGCACAGCTGAGAAGCCGGCTGCTGAGTACCAGCCCCAGCCAGGTCTTAAACACACAGCGTGAGGGCTGGTCCGGGACTCAGACCTCGATGTTGGGTATCAAGGCTACCAGGAAGGTGGGCACCATGAACAGGATGCGCCCTCAGATTTCCTGGGTGCCCCTGTTCTGGATGTGGGTAGCCATCAGCAGCACCACCACATGGAAGGCCAGGGCCTTGGCTGCCCACTGCAGCATCACATTCTGCCAGGTCAGACACCTCTGGCTAACAATGTCCACCACCGCACTGAGCATAAAGAATGAGTACATGGTGACATGCTGCCAACTCTCCTTGAACAAAAATGGCTAGTGAGGGGACTCCCAGTCTACCACCCTCATCCCATTTACCCCTGGGGGGTAGAAGAGCTCACCCAAGATTCCTGTGAGAGTGAGAACCACCTTCACCATTCTTTCCAGTGGTGTCCACTGCCACAGACTGTGTCCTTGCTTCTTCCTTGGGGGCAGAGGAGGCTTGAAGTCCCTCCATCCCGATAGCAGGACCAGGGACAGTAGCACGGAATAGTAGAGTGAGTAGAGCAAGAAGAAAATCACTGACATCAAGTATCCTGTGAGGGTTCCCATGACTGGATTGTGTGTGGAGCTGGACAAGACCAGAGGGGACCAGCAGATGAGCAGTGTGAGTAGTGCTGCACAGGTCTGTCCTCCCAAGCCTCTGAGATGCACAGATTGCTCTGGAAGCTGCACCCCTGTCTCCTACACAGAGGCAGAAGCCTCTGCCTGCTACTCCCAGAGTGAGGCCTCCATGGCGTCACAGCTCGCCTTGCTCCCTACTAAGATTGGTTGCCCTGAGTTTCATCATCTGATCCTCCTTCAGGTGTCTGTCCACAGAGGCTGACTGGCTCTTTCCCTTCTCCCTCCATACTGGGTGGGGAGAGAGAAGGGCAGAGGGGGTTTACTCTCTCAGATGGACTCTGTTCCCAGGGACATCACACATGATTCCCTCATTTCAATTCCTGAACAGCTCCATTTGGGGGGAGTCATTGCACAGATTTTACAGGTGGAATTCAGGCTCAGAGTGGTGACAGGATTTGCAGGAGGTTACTCATCTAGCTGCTATGCTGGTGGAGCCAGGGTGTGGTTCCAGCTCCCATTCTTAAAGGTCCAGAGTTGCAGCACAACGATTGAAATTCAGCTCCAACATTTGCCGGACATGTGACTCTGGGCAAGCGACTTCCTCTTCATGGGTCTTGGTTTATTTTTTATTTTAAAAATTGTTTTCCTTCTTTACCAGTATATTTTCACAGTACAAAATGATTCCATTTCTTGGTGGAAAGTTGGTATGTGAATAACATCTTAATTCTTTTTAAACCCTCTTTTCCTCTCTTCTCTTTCCCTCTCCTCATTCTTCCCTCCCTCTTTCTTTTGGTCTCTTCCTCTTCTGCAAAAGCTGTAGCTGCCTGTTCTCTATTACCTATCTTTTATTTTGATCTTCAATTTGCTTATACTTTTGGATTCTAACATAAGAGACCATACAACCTTGTGTGTCTCATTTATTTCGCTTAATATCATGGTGTCAAGATGCCTCTATTTTCTTTCAAAAGACTGAAGTTTATCCTTTATGGCAGAGTAGTATTCCAATCTATCTAAATACCATATTTTTAATACATGCTTTTGGCAGGTGGATGGACTGGAACCAAGGGGACTCAGGACAGCCAGTCCCTGGTAGGCAGAGTAATCAGTGAGACCAGCAACATGGAAGTGTCTGAAGCAGTAGCCAGAAGCCAGAAGTTGGGCTCTGGAGAACTCCACCAACAGAAAATCAGTACTAGCCCACCCATCCAGAGGCCAGGGTCAACTCCATACCCAGCACAATTCCCATGGCAAATTTGGCTGGAGTGCACAGCATGTTTCTGGGATCTGACAGGGACTGCATCACAGAACTATAAACAGAGGTATTTTACTACATTCATTCTCCTTCTTTTGTCTGATTGGCTGTCCCTTTCCTGTCTGGTTGGAAGGTGTCTTGTTTGGTACTTTATTTTGTTGTTATTTTTGTTTTGGATTTCTTTTCTTTTTTCGCTTCTCTTTCTTAGATCTACGTTTTACTTTTCCTTTCTTTTCTGTTCTCCTCTTTATTACTTCTTTTTTCCCCACTGTTTAGGTTTCTTACCTATCTTTTTTGTTTTCTTCTATTGATCCTCTTTCTTTCCTCAACTAGTCATTGGATTTAAACTTTCAGGAGAGTAAACATTGTCTCTTACATTTCTGATTACTCTTTTGTATTCTATTTCGTTCTTTCCCTTCTGTTTCTTCCAGTTTTTAGATATACTGTGTTTTGTTAAAGCTATAATGTGAGCATACAGCCCTGAAAGTTTTTACCCAAGCCTTTGTTTTCTTAGTATTCCACTTAGCCATCATCCTGCTGTCCAGAGACTCACAATTCTGAGGGGCAGAAGTAACTAAGAGAGTATCCCATTCATTCATGAGGTCTATGTACCATAGATTGACAGGAAGTGGTGCTATAAACTGTGTCACAATGCCTGTCTGTCCATCATGGCTGATGTCAGGGAGTGGTAGTACACTCTGTGAAACAGGTTAACCGGAGGCTAAGCCTATCAAATCTGTGGAGGTGGGTCTAGTTGGCCAAAGAGATGGCCACAATTGACTGTTTACAACAGTGACATCAGCTCCCATATCCATCAGTCCAGTAAAAGATTTCCCATTTAACTTAATGGTACAAGTAGTTCTATGAATTGAAATACCTTGGGAAAAATGAAGTTCCTTGTTTTCAGGTGCATTTCTACCAGTTTCAAGTGTGGGCCTGAGGGCAAGAGTGGAAATTTGAGTGGGAGTTAAATTTGGCTTTCCTCCCCACAACAAATCAATGTGAGAAGCTGCTAGTAAATCTAATTCTGCACTCTGATTGATCCAATGGACCAGTGAAACAAAGGAAGCAAGGTATTGCTGCTCTCCTATCCCAGCACAGAGACGCTTGTTGGTCTGGTTTGTACTAGATACAACTGGCTTAATTGGGTCGAAATCACTGGAGTACTGATTGACCCTTCCTTTATTACTGTTATTGGGGCCCTCAGTTTGGGAGCATGGTTTGTTTCTCTACAAGAGTGTGCCATTTTTATGAAATTTAGATTTATAATCCTTTATCCAGTGAAAACCTTTCATGCAACATGGACAGAGTACTGGTGTAAGGGGCGGCGACTTTTTTAGCACAGCATTTTAAGATAGACAAGCCTCAAAATGCGTCTTGAGAAACATCCTGGAAGAGTTGTAAAGAGTTAACTTTGCAGTCCTGACTTTGTCCAGGAATTTTCCTGGCCTGAGTTCTTAAAGTGTATATCATTGTGGCCAGAGCCTGACCTGGTCACATGGTACAAGGAAAACAACTGTGGCCAGGCCTAAACATTCCAATCTATTACCATGGAAACCAAAAATGTATATAAGGTGAGAAGAAAGGCAGTTAAGGGCTACATTCTCTGATCAGGAATGGGGGGCATTGACCAGTCCAATTGGTTCTAAATTAAAGTTAATTAAAACTCCATTTGTTCTGAATGAGTTCTTTGATCTCGTGTGGAGTTTTTGATTTTTGCTGTAATGCTGGGTAAATCAGCTCAGGGTGCTGGTGCCTTTATAGGCCTGGGGCAGTGCTAGCAAGTGTGTCCTTGCTTGCCACAATTAAAATATTTAATTATATCAAACTTATCAGCAAGGTGTTGGGATATAGTCAGTGCCATGAGTGCAGAAGCCTGAGTGGTAGATCTGATATTTTGGCATGGAGAAATGTAAGCACATAAATTTTTGTATGAAATACTGAGACTAAGGGTTTTTTACATTCTTTTTTATTTTAAGGATAAAAGAATGAAAACAGTAACAAATAACCAGACATAAGCAAAATGACACCAAAATTGTAGAAGCAACAAAGAATTTCAGATGAGGTGACTGAAAACTAACAATGGTTGTTGTATTACATATTGTTATCTTCAGTTTGGTTACTTGGATAAACAAATATAGGCATGTAAGATTGATTAAACAGTTAAATATTGGCTGTTCCTTTCAATAAACAATAGAAGTCAGTACTATAACTCTCCAGCTATCCTATCTATCTATCTATCTGTCTATCTATCTATTTCCCTTTCTCTTTCTCTTTTCCCTCATCCCAGTTGTTCCTTCCCTTTGAGCAGTTTCTTTTCCTTTCACAATATCCACTATACCCTTCAGTTTTATTGACTCATTCAGGTTCTTACACTACTGAAACAATATGATATTTACATATGTGGGTCCTATTTATTTCTCTTATGAGCATGGACTCTAGTTGCATCCATTTACCTATGAAAGCCTCAAGTTTATCTTTCTTTATAGCTGGGTAATATTGCATTATGTAAAAATACCACATCTTATTTATACATTCCTCAGCTGGGCATTTGGGTTGCTTCCATGATTTAGCTATTAAAAATTGAGCAGTTATAAACATGTGTGCACATATACCGCTGTGATGTGATGTTTTCGGTTCATCTGGGAAAATACCCACAAGGGGAATATCTGGGTTGAGTGGGACCTCTAGTCCTAGTTTACTGAGAAATCTCCAGACTGAATTCTATAGTGGCTGCACCAGGCTACACTGTTACCAACAGTGGAGAAGTGTTCCTTTCTCCCCACAGCCTCACCAGCATTTTTTATTGGTTGATTTCTTGATGATAGCCATTCTGTCTGGGGTGAGATGGAATCTTAGTGTTATTTTCATTGACATTTCTTGAATGACTAATGATGTTGAACATTTTTTCATGTATTCACTTGTATTTATTTATCTGGGAAGTGTGTATTTGTCTCAGCTGCCCATTTTTGGATTGGGTCTTTAAATTTGAGGGAGCTTTGTGGAAGCAACCCAAATGTCCATCCACTGAGGAATGGATTAAAAAACTGTGGTACTTCTATGTAATGGAATATTACTCAGGTATAAAGAAAGATAAAGTTGAGGTTTTATAGATAAATGATCACAACTAGAAACCATACTCATAAGTAAAATAAACAAGATCTCCATGTGTAAGCAACGTATTGTTATACTAGTGTCAGGACCTGAAAGAGTGAATAAAAATTAGGAGTTAGGACAGACATTGTGAAATGAAAGAAATATGCTCAAAAGTAAAGAGCAACTTGGGTGAGTGAAAAGAGAAAGGAAAGAAAGGGAAATTATGTATGTATGTTTATACAGAATAGCTAACATAGTTGAACTACTGACTTCTATTGCTTTACTGAAAGGGATAGTTAATGATTAATTATTTGATCAATCTTGCATGTCTCTATTTGTTCTGAGAAACCACTTTGAAGATATCAATATGTAATGCAACAACCATTGATAATTTCCTACTACTTTGTCTGTAACTCTGTTTTGCTTGTATAGTTATGCTATTTTGTAAATGGATGACTGTTAATGTCTTCCTTCTTTTATTTTTAAAATACATTAAAAATAAATTTGAGGGAGCTGATTTTTTTAGTTCTTATATGTTCTAGAGAGAAGTCCTTTGTCAAAGGAACAATCAGCTAACTTTGTTTCCCAAGTTGTGGATTTTCTTTATACTTGTTGGTGATTTCCTTAGATGTGCAAAAACTTTTTAATAAGAGGAGATCTCAGTTGTTGATTCTTTGAGGTATTTCTAGTACAGTTTGGTTTTTATTCATGAACTCTCAGCCTACTTCTATGTCTTCAAGATTTTCCTCCCCCAGTAAATTTAGTGTTTCTGTTTTAATATTTAAATCTTTGATCCATTTTGATTTTGATTTGGTGCATGGTGATAGACAGGGTCTAAATTCAGTCTTCAGCATGTGGCAAGCCAGTTTTTTCAGCATCACTTGTTAAAGAGGCTATCTTTCTTCCAGTGAACTTGTTTGGCCCCTATGTCAAAGATAAGTTGGCTGAGTGTTTGTGGTTGTGGCCGCACCTTCCAGACTGTTCCATTGATCCTCACATCTTTTCTTGCCAATACCACACTGATTTTATCACAGTGGCCTTGTAATGTAATTTCAAGGCAGGAATTGTGATGTCACCTAACTTGTCTTTGTTGCTCAGGATTGCTTTTGCTATTCTAGGTACTTTCTGGATCCAATGAATTTTAGGAATGTTTTCTGTAGATCTGTGAGGTATACTAATGGTATTTACTTGGGATTGCACTGAATCTGTACAACAATTTTGGCAGTATGGTCATTTATAATATTGGTTCTTCTAGTCCATGAGCAAGGGTATCTTTCCATTTTCTGAAATCTTCTTTCATCTTCTTTTTCAGAGTACTGTAGTTTTCATTGTAAAGATCTTTCACTTCTTTTGTTAGATTTATTCCTAAGTATTCCAATTTTTGGATGCTATTGTGAAGGGTGTGGTTTCTTTAATTTCTCTCTCAGTGTGTTTGTTGTTTTTGAATAGGAATGCTATTGATTTTTGTGTGTTGACTTTGTATCTAGCTAAGCTACTGAATTTGTTTTTTAATTCCAGGAGTCCTTTGGTGGAGTTTTGGGGGTATTCTATTTAGAGTATCATGTCATCTGAGAATAATTATAATTTCACCTCTTCCTTTCCTATCCTTATTCCTTTTATATTTCTGTCTTGTCTAATTGCTCTGGCTGTTTCCAGAACTGTGTTGAATAAGAGTGCTGACAGTGGGCATTCTTTTCTTGTTCCCAATTTTAAAGTGAAACCTTTCAGTTTTTGTCCACTTAGTATGATGTTGGCTGTTGGTTTGTCATACATGGCTTTGCTCAGATTGCTCTTTGCTCTTCCTATTTTCTATAGGGTCTTTAAACAAGAATGAGTTGGAGTTTGTCAAAAGCTTTTTCTGCATCTACTGAGATGATCATATAGTTTTTGTCTTTGGCTCTGTTGATATAGTATATCATATTAATTGATTTGTACATATTGAACCATCCCTGCCACCCTGGGATGAATCCAACTTGGTCATGGTGTGTAATCTTCTTGATGATTTGCTGAATTCTATTTGCTAATATTTTATTCAGTATCTTTGCATCTATGTTTGTTAGGCATATTGGTCTTTCTCTGATTAGTATCAGTATACTTGCCTCCAGAAATGATTTAGGAGAGTTGCTTCCTTTTCAATTTCAGTGAAGAGTTTGAGAAGACTCAGCATTAAATCTTCTCTGAATTTCTTGTAGTATTCAGTTGTGAATCCATCAAGACCTGGGCTTTTCTTTGTTGGTAGATTTTTAATTACATTTTCAATTTCAGTAATTGATATTGGGTTATTCAGGATTTGTAATTCTTCTTAATTCAATTTTGGCTATTCATACTTATCTAGGAATCCGTCTATTTCTTCTGTATTTTCCATCCTATGGGAGTAAAGATTGTTGAAGTACGTATCGACGATCTTCTGAATTTCTATAGGATCTGTAGTGATTTTACACTTTTCAGTCCTTATGTTATGAATTTGAGTTTTTATTTCCTTTTTTGATAAGGTTGGCTAGGGATTTATCAATTATATTTATTCTTTCAAAGGACCAACTCTTTGATTGATTAATTCTATGTAGTATTTTCCTTATCTCAATTGCATTTATTTCTGCCCTGATCTTCATAATTTCCTCCCTTCTTTGGGTTTTGGGCTTGACTTCTTCTTCTTCTAGAAATGTTAGCTGCATCATTAGCCTATTTATTTGTTCTTGTTCTGTTTTCCTCATGGATGAGTTTACCAATATAAACTTCCCTCTAAGGACTGCTTTCAGTGCATCCCACAGATTCTGGTAAGTTGTATTTGCATTTTAATTTGTTTGTGGATACTGTTTAATTTTTTCTTTAATGTCATCTGTGACCCATTGGTTGTGCAGGAGGCTACTATTTAATATGCACATGTTTATGGAGTACTTGTGATTCACTTTGTCATTAATTTCCAACTTCATTGAACTGTGGTCAGATAATATGCATGGGATAATTTCAATTCCTTTGTATTTACCTAAGCATGCTTTTTGGCCTAGTATGTGGTCTATTTTAGAGAATGTCCCATTTGGAAATAAGAAGAATGTGTACTCTGATGTTGTGGGGTGGAACAGTTGGTAAAGGTCTACTAAGTCCATTTGTTCACAAGTTTTGTTTAGTTCTGTTATTTCTTTGCTGATAATTTGTCCAGTTGATCTGTCTTTATGTCAGTGGGGTGCTACATTTCCCTATTACAATAATGTTATTAGTTATTTGGTTTTTCATGTCTATTAAGGTTTGTCTTATATAGTTAGGTGCTCCTATATTGGGTGCATACATACTTATGATTATTATCTCTTCCTCTTCAAGTTTTCCCCTAATAAGTATGTAGTGACCTTCTTTATCTCTTTTGATCATTCTTGGTTTGAAGTTCACATCCACTGCAATCAGTATAACTACTCCTGCTTTTTTAAGGGTTCCTGTTGTATGGAGAATTATTTTCCAACCTTTCACTTTTAGTCTATGAATTTCCTTTTGAGTTAAATGTGTTTCTTGTATACAGCATATTGTTGGATTTTGTTTCTTGATCCACTCTGCCAGTCTGCTTCTTTTGATTGGTGAATTGAGGCCATTTATATTAATGGTTATAACTGTTATGTGCTATCTTGTCTTTGACATGTTATTTACTTGCAGTTGGTTTCCTACTTTTACTCTGTTTTATTGCTTTTTCTGGTAGGTGGTTCCTTTTTGTTGTTTTTCTTGAAATAGTGGTCATTTTTATCTCTTTCTAGAATATCTTTTAGTACTTTTCATAAGATTGGTCCGGTGCTCATGAATTTCTTCAATTGTTCTTTGTTGTGGAAGTATTTTATTTCTGCATTAAATTTGAAGGATAGTTTTATAGGATACAACAGACTGGGTTGGAAGTTGTTTTGTTTTAGGACCTGTAATACTTCACTCCAAGCTCTTCTTGATATGATTGTTTGTGTTAAGAAATCTGTGATTCTGGTGAGCTTTCCTTTTAGGTCATCTGTTTCTTTTCTCTAACAGCTTTTAATAGTCTGTTTTTTCTAGATTTCTGGGATATTCATTATTACATGTCTGCATGTAGTTTTATTTTTGTTATGGCTTGTTTGAGTTCTGTATGCCTTGCTTACGTGTATGGCAGATCATTTTTCCATACTTGGGAAAATTTCTGCTATTACTTCTACTTATAGTCTTCTTATGTGATTTGTGTTAATTCCTGCTGTTTCATTGATGCCTATCCATCTTACATTGTTTCTTTTTGTATCATCTTGCAGCTGTTGAATTGTTTTCTGATTCCTTGTAACTTTTAAGAGATCTTTCCTTTCATGATCCTTAGCTGCAATGATGTCTTCAAGATCTGAAAGTCTATCTTCATCTTAATTCAAGCAGTTTTACCAGCTTTTGATGGAGGCTTTGATTTCCTGGATATCTGTATGAACCTGTTTTATGCATTCTAGTTTTTTCCTATATTGTTAATTTAATGTTTCCATTATCTTTCTATGCTCATCTATTTTTTAATATATAGTCCTCTTTAGATGCACTGAGCAATTCTTTCATTATTGTTGTCATTTCCTTTTTTTACCTGAGAGATTATTTCTGATCTGATTTCATCTATGGCCTTATGGAGTTGTTTCTTTATTTCAGGCATGATCATTTCAGAGATTTCAGGTGTGTGACTTTTGAGTTCCTCTACATCAATGTCTCCTGGTCTTCTGGTTGGGGTGGAGTTCTGAGATTGTGTTTTAGTCCTTTGTCTTGTCACTGTGCATGTTTGAAGCAAAGTGTTGGGCCTCACCCTTCCTAGTCAGATGACTGGAAGGTCTCTAGGGCCCCAAGTTTTCCTGGTTATCAGGATTCCCCCATGATGGCAACAGGAGTTGCCCCACGAGGTCCAAGATCCCCAGGGAGCTGATGGAATGAACAGCTCATATAAGAGTCCCAATGGCAATGGACAGCTGGCCTTTGGGACCAGGGTCCCCAGGCCATTTACTGAGGATGCTCAGGCCTCAGGCTTACCCACAATGTCAGTGGACTGTTCAGTGCCAGATTGGTGTCCTCAGGCCACTGATGAGGCATACCTGTCTCTTCAGGGCCTCGGGCACAACCCACAATGTCAGTGGGACTTGGAACACGTGTCTGAGTTCCCCATGCAGATGACTAAGGACTCCAGGGGATTCAGGCATGATTGACAATGTCCATGGGGCACAAGCCCAAAGTCCCCCTGCAACTGGGTAATGGAGCCCTGAACACAAGCATTGCTCACAATGTCCACAGAGTGCAGGGCATCAGCCTGAGTTCCCTGGGTAGCTGGAAATGGTGACCCAGACTAATGCATGACCCACAATAAACACAGGGCATGGTGCTAATGGTGCTCTGGCTAATGGTAAAAAAGAAAGAAAGAAAAAAAGACAAAAAAAGAGGTGGGGTCTGAATGTTTAAGTCAGCATATTGACCCACACCAGATAACACCTCATGTATAGTAGCTTTAAGATTTTCATCCTAGCTATCTTGATTACTCTGTGTCTGTTCTGATATGAGTATTTAACATTGTGATTTAAAATGTTCGAATTGTGTTCAGGGCAGATATGTGTCAGTGAGAAGGGTTGCATTCACCTCAACCATCTGAAAATTCTGAATTATGTTATCCAAACCATCAAGAGTATAAGGAGCTTCAATTCCTTTTTCTTTTTTTATTTTAAAGAGAATATTTTAAAAAGAGAACAAGAGCAAAGTACAAACAAACAAAGCAAGGACATTAACAATGATACAAGGTTCTAAACCAAATGATTAACAATGGTTGTTATATTACATATTGTTATCTTCAGTGAAGTTGCTCAGACTGCCAGATGTAAGAATGGAAGATTGATCAAACCATTAAAGGGAATAAGAAAATAATAATTTAAAAGAACTTTAGAGACAATACACAGTTTAACTAGACAGGATGGTAGGAATTCACCAATGGTTGTTATACTGCATATTGTTGTCTCCACATAAATTGCTCATATTACCAGATATAACCATGCAAAATTGGTCAAAATACATATTAAAAATTTTAAGTATTAACTGTTTCCCTCAATAAACCACCAGACATCACCAATACAGCTATGCCACCCATCTATCTATCTATCTACAAAATGCCTTAATACTTTCTTTTTCTTCTTTCCCTCATCCCAGTTGTTCCTTCCTTTGAGTAATTTCTTTCCCTTTCATGTTCTCTATTGTACATTTTGGATTTTATTTACTCTTTCATGTACTTACATGATAGAGACAATATGATGTTTACACATGTGGGTCCAATTTATTTCACTTATGGTTATGGTCTCTAATTGCATCAATTTATCTACAAAAGCCTCAAGTTTATTTTTTTATAGCTCAGTAATACTCCATTGTATAAAGACACCATATCTTGTTATCCATTACTCAGTTGATGGGCATTTTAGTTGTGTCCAAGATATAGCTATAACAAATTAAACTGGGTGCACACATGTTGCTGTGGTATGATGTTTTTAATTCTTCTGGAAAAATTCCTAGAAGGGGAATATCTGGGTTAAGTGGCACCTCTAATCCTAGTTTTGTGGTGAATCTCCAAACTGATTTCCACAGTGGTTTCACAAATCCACACTCTCACCAGCAGTTAAGAAGTGCTCCTTTTTCCCCACAGCCACTCCAGCATTTGTCATTGGTTAATTTCTTAATGATAGCCATTCTTTCTGGGGTGAGATAGAATCTCAGTGTTGTTTTAACTTGCATTTCTTGAATGACTAATGATATTGAACATTTTTCCATATATTTGATAGCCATTAGTATTTCTTGATCTCTAAATCATATATTCATCTCATAAGCCCACTTATGGATTGGGTCTTTGAATTTGGGGGACCTGCTTTTTTAAATTCTTTAAATGTCCTAGATAGAAGTCCTTTGTCTGAGGGACAGTTAGCTAAATTTTCTCCCAATTTATGGGTGTTCTTTTACTCTATTGGTAATTTCTTTTGATGTGCAAAAAATTTTCCATAAGATGAGATCCAGTTGTTGATTATTTGAAGTATTTTCCAAGCAGTTTGGTTTTTGTTCACGAATTCTGCTCCTACTCTTATGTTTTTGAGATTTTTTACCTACTTTCTCTTCCAGTAGATTTGTGTTTCTGTTTTAATATTTAGAATTTTGATACATTTTGACTTTAGTACATGGTGAAAGACAGGTCTAGTTTTAGTCTTTTGCATGTGGAAAGTCAGTTTTTCCAGCACCATTTATTAAGGAGGATATCTTTCTTCCAAGAAACATATTTGGCTCCTTTGTCAAAGATAAGGTAGCTGAGTGTCGTTGTAGCTGTGTCTGCATTTTCAACTCTGTTCCATTGATCTTTAGGTCTGTTTTTTGCCAGTACCATGTTGATTTTATTACAGTAGCTTTGTAGTATAATTTCAGGACAGGAATTGTGATCCCTCCTGCCTCTCCTTTGTTTCCCAGGATTGCTGTTGCTATTCTAGGTCTCTTCTAGTTCCAGATGAATTTTAGGAATGTTTTCTCTAGATCTGTGAGGTATACTACTGGTAATTTAATTGGGATTGCATAGAATATGTACAAAAATTTTGAGAGTATGGCAATTTTCACAATGTTGGTTCTTCCTGTCCATGAGCAAGGAATATCTTTACATTTTTTGAAATCCTCTTTGATCTCTGTTTTCAGAGTACTGTAATTTTCACTGTGTAGATGTCTTGGTTACTTTTCTGTCATTGCCGGCATAAATACCTGACACACAAAATTAAGGAAGGAAAGGTTTATTTAGCTTACAGTTATGGAGGTTTCAGTCCATACTTGATTGGCTCCAAGGCAGAGTGGCACACAGCAAAGGACAGCAGTTCATGGTGGCAGAAAACAACAAAGTAACCAGAGCAAACAAAGGGCAGGATGGTGACAAGCAGCCTCTTTTTCTCCCTTACATATGCAAAACTATCTGCCCCAGGACAGTTGTAGCCCTCAGGCCATCCAGCATCTTAAGGAATCTGTGGTACATAGTGATCTCCAAAGAGCTTACATGACTCCACTCCTATGGCACACCTTAATGAACAAAACTCTAAAAGCTTGCCTGTAGGAGGATTTAGGGGGACATAAAGACACAAACCATAACATTCCACCTCTGGTCCCCCAAAGACTGATGCACATTCCTTTATACAAACAGCATTTAGCCCACCTGCCAGTGTTGCCAAAGTCTTACCATTTGGAGTCCTACCACTCCTACCAAAGTTTCAGCATTAAATCCTAGCAGTCTCAGCATTGCTGAAAAGTCCAAGTCCCAACTCTCCTCTGAGATATAAGGCAAGTTGTTAGTTGCGAGTCCCTGTACAAATGAAAAGTTAAACACTTTCAACATTCAATGGCACAAGATAAACATTACCATCCCAAAAGGTACAAACAGGGATACAGAGCATTGGGACCAAAGCAAAGCCAACGTCAGAAGGGCTAACATTAAGTCCTATAGTTCCACATCCAGCATCTGAAGCAATCTGTGGCACACGGTGAGCTCCAAAGGGTTTGCACGACTCCACCCCTGTGGCACTTCTGGCAGTGACAGCTCCCATGGCTTATCTCTTGGGCCCACTTTGCTCCCTCCTTGCAGCTTTTTCTTACACAATCTACATTCCTGACTTTTCAAACTTCTGAGGTCTCCACAGCATGTTTTCCTTCACGCTTACAACTTCAAACCCTGCCCTCTCAGGGGCACACTGTCTGACCACACAGGCCTTCTGAAATCAAGTTGGAAGCCTTTTTAACCTCAAAACTCTTGCATTTTGTATGTGCCTAAAATCCATGTCACACGGGTGATGCTAAGGTCTGCTGCCACCTGAAGTAGTAGCCAAGATTTCTTCCCTCTTGTCCATAGGGGTCGAGGGCGCGGATTACTGGGAACTCTGAGTCCAATTCTGATTAGCAAATTCTCCATGCCACCACTTGGAAGATGGTGTGGCCACAACCACACTGGAACATGGCATTCTACAGCTTTCTTCTCAAAGCAAAATCTTTCATTTGTGCAGTTTTGAGGGTGCAAATGGTGGAGATTTGCTACTTCTTGTGATTCCCTTAGGCAATCTTTTTCATTCTCTTGTTCCTTCTCAGCAATGGAGATCTCTTGCACCTTATCTTTGTAGTCCACAGCTTTACTGAAGCTTCCTTTCTGGCTAAAGTCACAACATTTTAAAGCATCTTGCCAGACTATTTTCTCCTGATTCTCAATATAAATCTGGCTAAAAGCCCCCAACAACAGCCATGCCACTGCCCCAACATTCAACTGCCTTGATATTTCTTTTGCCAGATTAATCAGTCTGTCATCCTCAATCTCAGGCAAAATCTCTGGACACAAGCAAAATGCAGACAAACTTTCTGCCAAACCATAACACATATCATCTGGAATCCAACAACCAATGCAGTCCATCTTCCCACCAGAAACCTTCTGAATCCAGTCTTTACTGGCAGGATTGCTACCAGCCTTCTGGTCTTCTGAGCTTTGACCAGAATCTTCCATACAGAAGAGCTGAAGGCATTCTAGCACTTCTCTTTTAGGTAAAATCTCTGAACATTTCCAAACTCTTCCCACAAATCATTTCCAAAGGCTCTTCAACTACATGGTCAGTAGAGTCACAGGTACAACCCCACTTCTCTGGTACCAAATTCTGTCTTGTTTATTTTTCTTTCATTGCTGGGACAAAGTATCTGACATCCAAAATTAAGGAAGGAAAGGTTTCTTTAGCTTACAGTTTGTGGAGGTTTTAGTCCACATTTGGCTGGCTCCAAGGTAGAGTAGCATATGGCACAGGGCAACAGTTCATAGTGGAAAAAAACAGCAAAGTTAACCAGGGCAAAAAAAGGGAGGAATGGTGACAAGCAGCCTCTTTTTCTCCCTTACGTATGCAAAACCATCTGCCCCAGGGTAGGTGTATCTCTCACACCCATAATCAATCAAACTCTAAAAGCCTGCCCCATGACTGAAAGAGGATTTGGGGGAACATGCAAACACAAATCACAACAATAGATCTTTTACTTCTTTTGTTAGATTGATGCCTAACCATTTCGGTTTTTTTGATGCTATTATGAAAGGTGTAGTTTCACTAGTTTCTCTGTCCGTCTGTTTGTTGTTTGTGTGCAGGAATACTTTTGAGTTTTGAGTGTTGAGTTTGTATCCAGCTATGGTACTGAATTTGGCTATTAAATCTACAAGATTTTTAGTAAGATTTTAGGGTCTTCTATGTAGCTTATTATGGCATCTGCAAATAATATTTCACTTCTTCCTTTCCTATCCTTATTCTGCTTATTTCATGCTCTCATCTAATTGCTCTGGCTAGTAGTTCCAGAACTATATTGAATAACAGGGGTCACAGTGGATATCCTTGTCTTGTTACTGATTTCAAAGTGAAAACTTTCAGCTGTTACCATTTAGAATGTTGTTAGATGTTGGTTTTTCGTAGATAGCTTTGATCAGATTGAGGTAAAGTCCATCTATACCAATTTTCTGTAAGGTTTTCATTACGAATAAGTGTTTGATTTTTTCACAAGCTTTTTCTGCACAAATGGATATCATCATGTGATTTTTATCTTTGGCTCTATTGATATGGTGTATTACATTCATTTATTTGCATATATTGAACCATCCCTGTATTCCTAGAATGAATCTCACTTGGTCATGGTGCATAATCTTAATGTTTTGCTGCATTGTTTGCTAGTATTTTATTGAGAAATTTTGCATCTATATTCATTAGGAAGTTTGGCCCATAGTTCTCTTTTTTGTTTGAATCTTTCCATGGTTCTGGTACCAGGATAATATCTGACTCCTGGAATGAGTTGAGGAGACTTCTTTCTCTTTCAGTTTCCTTAAAGAGGGGGCTGGGGATATAGCTCAGTGGAATAAGTGCCTGCCTAGCAAGCACAGGGTCCTGAGTTCAATCCCCAGTACTGCCAAAAAAAAAAAAAAATTCAATTTCCTTAAAGAGTTTCAGAATAATTAGTGTTAAGCCTTCTTTAAATTTCTTGTAGAATTAAGTTGTGAATCTACCAGGACCTGGGCATTTCTTCACTGGCAAGTTTCTTACTACATTTTAAATTTCACTTGCTGATAGAGCATTATTCAGGAGTTTTGTCTTTTTTTTTGGCAGTACTGGGGATCGAACTCAGGACCCTGAGCTTGCTAGGCAGGCACTTATTCCACTGAGCTATATCCCCAGCCCCCAGGAGTTTTATATCTTCATTCAGTATCTACAAATATGTCCATTTCCTCTGTGTTTTCCATCCTGTGAAAGCAAAGATTTTCAAAGTAGGTATTGATGATCTTCTAAATTTCTTCAGGATCTGTACTGATTTCATCTGCTTCATTACTTTTTTTTTTTTTTTTTTTTTTTTTTTTTTTT
>PVLD010013592.1:0-55474 GCA_004027595.1 Dinomys branickii | reverse complement strand
CTCGTTTTTTGTCTGAGAAATCATTGTGGGTATGTGGGTTATTTCTGCTTTGAGCTCTTTCATGGCCTGTTGGAGTTGTTTTATTTCGGATGCAATCGTTTCATAACTTGAAGTTATGAGGCTTCCTGGTTCCCCTGTATCTTCACATTCAAAACTTGTTCTGGGTGGGGTTGAGTTTTGAGACTGCGTTTTGTTCCTCCGTTTTCCCATTTTTGGGTATCAGATTCAAAATGTGGAGCTATAAATTTCACAGGCAGTTCAGCAGTCAAAGGTCTGCTGCAGAGGCTGCTCCAATGATTCCTTCTCTTTGGGAGAATGTCCCTTAAGCTGTCTGCTGAGATTTCTGCTTCTACTCCCTACCCCAAGACCCTGTGATCGTGCAGACAGGAATGCCGTTCAGATGTTTTTCCCTGGATGGAGCTTTTCCCCGACTCAGAAATCCTGCCGGCTGGTCGCTGTTGCTCCAGTTCGCGCAGCGCTGGCTGCGGGGGTGGGGTTCTGAGCGGGATCTCGGAGCGCTGCCCAGTTTGGCACAGTTTGTCCCAGTAGCGCGTTCTCTGTCGGGTTCAGGAGCTGAAGTCGTTCTTCCCTCCGCACTCGCTCTCTCGGCTGGTCGTCTTCTTCCCGGAAGACCTCATTTCTGTCTTTATATTGCTATATTTCATTGTTTGGGTGGTAATCCTCTGGGAGGTTCTCTCTCTGCTGCCTACCCGGTCGCCATCTTCCCTGAAGTCTATTCTTCAGCTTCTTAAGCTGGAAGGTTAAATTTTTTTCTTTTCTTTTTTTCGGGGGAGGGGGCTGGGATAAAGTTTAAATTTTAGGCATTTCCTCTCTCTGAATATAAATATTTAAAGCTATAAATTTCTCTCTAAGCACTATTTTAGTGGCATCTCTCAAGTCTTGAAATACTGTTTTTGTTATTTAGCCCAAATTCTTTCAAATTTCCTTTATGATTTCTCTTTTGACCCATGGGGTATTTAGATATATATTATTACTTTATAAGTGCCTGGGGACTTTCCAAATATCTTTTTATTGTCCAGCATTCAAAATCACTGATCCATTCTTAAGTTTTCCAATCTACTATTAATTGAGTTCTCCGTTGCACACACTGAATTTTTCTGGAATTTCTATTTGGTTTTTTTCATTCTTCCTATTCTTCTGTTGAGATCTGTTATCTCATGATGATCACTTTTTTCCTTTTAGTCCTTAAAGATATTTATAATAGCTGTTTAAATTCCTTTCTACTGGCACCAATTTCTGGGTCATCTTAGGGTCTATTTCTATTTACTGCTTTTTTCTTTTGGCTGTGCCTCACATTTTCCTACAGATTGTTTTTCCTTGTTCACTTGCTTTTTAATTTTTTATAGTATAGTAGACATTGTAGATAGTACATGTCAGACTGTATTCTGTTATCTTCCAGTAAGGAGTGTTGATTTTCATTTTAATAGCTAAATTGCTAGTTGGTTACCCTGAAAATTTTTATTTTTATTTTATTTTTAATTTATTTTTTGGTTGAGATAGGGTCTCCCTATGTTGTTTAGGTTGGCCTTGAATTCACTAGGTAGTAGGTAGACTTATATACAACACTTACATTGTTTTCTCACAGTACTGTGTTAAAACAAGAATAACATTTAAATGATTAAGATATTCCCACAAAATATGCATTGATACAGATTTCTCCACCATGAAGGGCCATGCTTCCATGAAAGGTCATGTAAAAATGCAGACTTCTCACATTCTGTATTCATACTACCTCTCATTGAGTCTCTGTATGTGTTCTAAGACGATGGAGATCACAAAATGCTTTCTCAATTTTTCTGTACAGGGTTTCCATTAATGCGAATTCTTTGATGTATTTCAAAGTAAATGGAGGACCTTTGATCGCATACATATGGCTTTGCTCCCATGTGATTCCTTTTATGTAGTAGGATGCATTGAGAAAAATAAAACATTCCAGCATTGCTCACATATGTTCAGCTTCTGGTTCACTATGAGTTCCTTCAGATATGTCATTGTATCTCTGTGTACTGAAAGATTTTTTTCATTGCTTACAATAAAAGGGCTTCTCTCCACGGTCAGTCCTTTTGTGTCAGCACAAGACAATTTATATATTCAGAGCTAATTCCCTTTCTTACTTTTTTAATGTCTATGATGCTTACTGGAATAACTGAAGTCTTCTACACATTGCTTAGGGTGATTGCTACATATTTTCCAGTGCAATTGTTTTCATATAATTAACAACACTAGTGTATAAAGAATGCATCTCAACATTGCATATATAGAATTTCTCCCCAGTGTACCTTTTAATGTATTTTGCAATTCCTATTTGTTGAAAGCTTTCCCACATCACTTACATACATACAGTTTCTCAGCAATGTGAGTTTTTTCATGATTTTGACAGCTACTCTGGGCATGGGAAGCTATCCCATGTAAGTTGCATACACAGGGTTTCTCCTCAATGTGAGTACTTTCATGTCTTTTACAGCTACCTTTTCTGAGGAATACTTTATCATATTGCTTACATACACAGGACTTCTTGGTGTGAATTCTTTCACGATTTTGACAATTCTTTTGTGCACTGAAAGCTTTCCCACAATGTTTACATACATAGGGTTTCTCTCTAGTATGCATTCTTTAGTGTATTTGACAGCTACCACATGTGATAAAAGCTTTCCCACATTGCTAACATACATAAAGTTTCTCCCCAGTGTGGGTTCTTTCATGTGTTATGTAGTAACTGTGTGTGCCAAAAGCTTTCCCATATTGCTTACATACATAGGGTTTCTCCCCAGTTTCTCCTCTTTCAAATTTACAAAGTAGTTATTCGTTAAGGATCTCCCACTGTATTTACATAGTGTTTCTCTCCAGTGTGAGCTCTTTCATGCATTTGAACATCATGGGGAGAACTGAAATCTTTCCCACTTTGTATACACACATATGTATTCACTCCACTCTTTCTCGGATTTGAACATAGTTCAGTGTACCAATGGCTTTCACATCTTGCTTATATTCAAAGGGGTTCTCATCTATGTTAGTTCCTTTAGTTCAGAGTAGGATTTTCCACACTGCTTATATTCACAGGCTTTCTCTTTAGTTGTTTTAGCATACTTCCAAAGGACTGGAATGCTGTCTCTAGACAGCTTCTCTTGAAATCCCTGATGCTCATATGATTTAAGTCCAGTGGTAGCTATGATGGGCACGTTTGGTGTTTTCTACAGGCAAGGTTTTTACCTGGTTTTGTACTGACTGCTTTCACAGACACATTATGGTCTGCAGTCCAAAAACCACTTCATGTTGATACCATAATTCATATTGATGCCATTTCTCTACCTCTGTACTTCCATACCACCCACACTCCTAAAGGTGTCCCACATCACATATCTGTATTGAGGTGGATCCAGCAAAGCCTGCTCCTCCATGATGAAATTCACAATCACATCCTCGTAAGTCACTGTCTTCATTGCATAGCTTAAGGGTCTCCAACAGCCTGCAGTCAGTGGAAGCCCTAAAGCAAGGTGGTCTAGCCAGGTTGGCAGTCTCTTATTAGCAATGTGCTCATGATCTGAACTTTGGCACCAAGAAATGGTGCTCCCCCCTCACCAGGGTAAATCTTTAGTTCTGGGCCAGATTTTAGTCCTACAGTGGTGGCATTACAAATGGAGAATTATAAATGGAAATTACAATTATTATAAATGGAAACCTGACATCTGCCTAGCTGTAACCAGTGAGATTCACATTCAGACTCTGCTGCGGTGGGTAGCAGTCAAAATTTGCTCAGCCTGTTCAGACTCACAGCTGTTGCTTTTATTCTGAGCTCCCTGGAGATTCCTCCAGTCATGGTGCAGCAGTTGGGCTTCATTTAAGGAGTTTACAAGCAGATTTCAGGGCTTTCCCTTCTTCTTGAGGTATTGAAGTATTGCAAACCTGGACCTTTGCACTGTGCAACATCCCTAGACCTTGGTTAAATTTTTTGAGACAGGGTCTTTCTAAGTAGCTACATTGCCTAAGCTGGACTTGAACTTGTGATCTTTCTGAGATTACAGGTGTGTGCCATCATGCTTGACTAAGACTTCCTGTTCTATAGCTTTCTTCATTCCAGAAAATCCACTTTCAATTTTCAGCTATTCTAGAGTTCAGAACTTTATCCCCTGACTCTTATATCCAAAAAAGGCTGGACTTTCTGCTGGAGTTCTAGCTGTCCTCTGCTATTCATACTGGAAGTGTTCTCAGGAAAAAATCCACTTAAGTGTAGGTGGTCCCACTCAGTTGTGGTACTATAGGCCTGTAACTCTGGGAGGCTGAGGCAGGAGGATCACAAGTTCCAGCCTAGATGGGGCAATTTAGCAAGATTCTCCTTCAAAATAAAAAATTAAAAAAGGGCTGGGAATGTAGCTCAATGTGAAGACCTTGGGTTTAATGGCCAATACCACAAAACAAAGCAAAATACAACCCTCCCAAAAAGCCAACAAAAATTGCATCTATTTGTTTCTGCTTTTTAGATATTTCAGGTGTTTTCAAGTAGTTGTCTTTAATATTCTTCCAAGTTCATAATTTATCTCAGGGGATTCATTTAATAAACTATTCTGGCAGTACAGGAGCATTTTTTCACTTTTAAGTTTCACTTTCAACTTCTTTGTAATCTACTGAGGTGGGGAAGAAGATACATTCATATAATGAGTCCCAGTGTGGGTGGGGCTTTGCTTAGAGCTGGGGCCCGAGATGGGCTACCCAGAAGAGTTCTTTGTAGGGGCCAGGTAGGACCTGAATGGGCAGCTTAGGCTCTGCTGAGTTAAAGGCAGTGGTTGGCATGAATGTGATTGGTGTGAGACACGACCATCCTGGCTGGTGATCTGGCTTTGTTACACTCTCGGTTTGTCCAGCATGAAGAAATGGAGGAAATCTGGTTCAGGGATGCCCTAGACCTCCAGGCATTGTCAAGTTGCCCCTTTCCTGTTCCATGAAGGCTGTCTCCTAAGGTGCTTTTGGGGTGCTCTCCACAATAACCTGGGGCTGGGGTACAGAAACCTTCAGGGATAGTTGTGTCAGAAGCCAAAGGGAGAAGGGTACCTTCTGTAGCTCTACCTAAGGCCAAAAAAGAAAAAAAAAAAAAAAAGAAAAGGCAAAATGGTCGTCATTGAACATGGGTCAGAATCTCCCAGACCTTAAGAGAGCCCACATGGATTCACCCCAGCTCCCAGCACTGCACATCCAAGTTCTTTGACCCTAATCTTTCATCCTCTGAACAATATGCAATCGGCTTAGGGACCACAAAAGGAGGTTTAGGTGGGGGCTTAGGGATTTCTAATCCCAGACTTTGTCCTTGGGAGATTTAGGATCATTCAGAGCCCAAAAATGTCTGTAGAGGAGGGATTTTTGTGGGGAGGGGGACATCTAGAAGGATGATCTATAAGAGACTGGAGTGATGTGGGGGAACAGCCATAAACAAGATGTCGAAGGAAGAGGACTTTTATCTGTTCAAGAACACCTCCTCGGTGGGGCCATGGGATGGGCCTCAGTACCACATTGCCCCTGTCTGGGCCTTCCATCTCCAAGCAGCCTTCATGGGCTTTGTCTTCTTTGTAGGGATGCCACTCAATGGCATAGTGCTGGTGGCCACGCTGCAATACAAAAAGTTGCGGCAGCCACTCAACTATATTCTGGTCAATGTGTCCCTGGGTGGCTTCCTCTTCTGTATATTTTCTGTCTTCACCGTCTTCATCGCCAGCTGTCACGGATACTTCTTTTTTGGCCGCCACATCTGTGCTCTGGAGGCCTTCCTGGGCTCTGTGGCAGGTATTTCAAGGGAAGGGGACTATGGGAGGTAAGGGACATTACTATTCCAGGATTGGAGCAGGGAGCCAGACTTTTGGGGTGAAGGGGGGTCCCTTAAACCCATACAAGAAGTTTGGCGCAAATGTTTGTCTTAATTCTAAACGTTCATCCAACCTTCTGTCTGGGTGTGCTCCACTCCGTCTGTACTCTACTCTGTGGGGGAAGCTCTGTCCAGCCCATTCTCGTATTTTGGCACAGGTCTGGTGACGGGCTGGTCACTGGCCTTCCTGGCCTTTGAGCGCTACCTTGTCATCTGTAAGCCCTTTGGCAACTTCCGCTTCAGCTCCAAACATGCAGTGGTGGTGGTCGTGACTACCTGGGTCATTGGTATTGGTGTCTCCATCCCACCCTTCTTCGGCTGGAGCCGGTGAGAGCATAAAGTAGTAGTGCTGACTTGACTGGAGCTCAGGTTCATGTGGGTGGGAAGAGGCTGGGAAGAGCTTCCTGGTAGGGTAGGAATAGCCTCTGGTGGGGTAGGCTGGATGAAAGGGCTAAGTGTCAACATTTACTCTGCATTTGGAATTACTGTAGCTTCTGCTGGAAAGAACCAAAAAAAATCTTCCTGCCTAAAGCCTTCTGGCATTCTCTGAGTTATAGTGAAGAATACAATCCAGGAGTCTCAGCTCGCACTCCACGATTTCCTCTGAAGAGCTGAGCTGAGCAAGTGCTTGGTCCTCTGCAGGTACATCCCTGAGGGCCTGCAGTGTTCCTGCGGCCCCGACTGGTACACCGTGGGCACCCAGTACCACAGCGAGTACTACACCTGGTTCCTCTTCATCTTTTGCTTCATTGTGCCTCTCTCCCTCATCTGCTTCTCCTACTCTCAGCTGCTGAGGACTCTCAGGACTGTGAGTGGCTTTTGAGAGGGTGGGGTAGGGGCACCAGCACAGAGGGAAGAATGGGTGGATGCTCTTAAGTGTCTGGTAATGTCCATGGCCAGATAGAGGTGCATCTAATAAAGGTGTGCAGGTAGGAGGAAAGGTAAAATGAAGGTGAAATCATCCCTGCTCAAAAAGGTGTCAAAAGATCTATGTGGTGTGATCAAAATATACAGTGAATGTTTAAACTAAAAAATTACTGTAAAAGGCACATTGTCATGAATCCCCCTCAAAATAATTCTCCTTGCTTAATACAAACATTGCTAGTGCCACTTTCTGAAGCTGTTCTGGAAGTCCTCTTCTATGTCTTTATGAAGTCTGATAAAAAAACAAACAAACAAAAAACAGTGAATGCTGCCACCAAGAGCCATCCAATGGAAAACCAGGCTCATAAGATCATTATGGTGTGTCCTTATCCAGCTTACTCACGCGACCTGACACTGTTTAACTTCTGGCTCTTTCCCAAAGTAAAAAGTGACCATGAATGGCAAACATTTTGAACAGATTCGGGAGATCAAGGCAAGGCGGGCATGGTGGCACATGCCTATAATCCCAGCACTCAGCAAGCTGAGGCAGATCATTGTGAGTTTGAGACCAGCCTGGGCTACAAAGTGAGTTCAAGGCCAGCTTAAACTGCATAGTGAGACCGTCTCAAAAAGACCAAAAAAAAAAAAAAAAAAAAGTAAAGCTATCAAGGCAACCACAACAATGCAACCAAAGACAAGAAAGACTTCTAGAACTGTTTCAGAAAATAGCCAGAATAATGGGTAAGTATATTTAAAATGAAGGGGAATATTTTGATGATTAGTAGCAATGTCTTTTTTTATTTATTATAGTAACCACTTACTGTTTTGATCATGCCTCATATGTATGTGGTCCCTTCCAGAGGCCCCTCCATTTGCCTCCCTCAAGGGAACAGAGCCAAATATTTGGTCAGAAGGGAGGCCATCAGAGTGGATGTTCCCAGTAGAAAAGGGTCCAGTGATCTGGGAGTTTAGGGTCAGGGATGTGATACCCTCTGGCTTCTGCCCCAGGTGGCAGCTCAGCAGCAGGAGTCAGCTACAACCCAGAAGGCTGAGCGGGAGGTGAGCCGCATGGTGGTGGTGATGGTGGGATCCTTCTGTGTCTGCTATGTGCCCTACGCTGCCCTGGCCATGTACATAGTCAACAATCGTAACCATGGGCTGGACTTACGGCTTGTCACCATTCCTGCTTTCTTTTCCAAGAGTTCCTGTGTTTACAATCCCATCATCTACTGCTTCATGAATAAGCAGGTAAAGCTATTTCCCCATCAAAAACTTTTAGCCCAGAGCACTCTGGACTCTTAAGAGGGTTTCTAGGGTCAGATAAGGGAAGCCATAGAAATGCCATGCAACCACCAAGTAGACCAAGAAGTCCCTGGTAAATCCAAGGAGGACAGAACTTGAGCCAGAAAAATCACTGTTCCGTAGCAGAGTAAGAAATGAAAAGGATTGTTTTGCTGAAAAACTGATAGATCAATAGCTCTAAATTTCCAAGTTTGTGTTGTTAATCCTTTCCCCTCCAAATTCTAGCCTACAGGAGCAAGTAGCTTTAGACTAGAATTTTTCTAGTTTTCAAGATGAGGAAGACATGTTGAAAACATGTGTAGATCCTGGGAGCTTTGGGGATAGAATGAAAATCCCTCCCCCACACTTCTTGATGCTGTCCTGTACCCATCTACCAAGGGGACCATCTCCAGTCCTGCCTTTCCTTCCAGTTCCGAGCCTGTATCATGGAATTGCTGTGTAGGAAGCCCATGGCAGATGACTCTGACATGTCCAGCTCTCAGAAAACTGAAGTTTCTGCTGTCTCTTCTAGCAAAGTTGGCCCCAACTAAGGATCCCACATTGGACTATTTGCAGCAAAGAACTTCCTATGTATGTAAGACTCTACTTTCTTCATCAAAAACACCACAGAAAAGGTGGGATAAATAGTTGCAATTTGGGGAAACAATTTTTCATTTCCCCGCTACTCCCCTTAGAGGTGCTGCTCTCAGCTGGGTCTGTACTTCCGACCACCCAGGGGCCAGTTCCACAACTACCAGTTTCCACTCCTAAGTGGCACTTAGAGAACTGTGTAAGAGTGTTAGCTCTTCAGTATGGATAACTTATTTTCCTTTTCAGTAACTTTTTTTCCTTTCTGGTGATCTGTTCTGGGATGATATATTCTCAATTAGAATGAATTTAAGCAAGTATCTTAGATATGTGCCGTTGGAGATCGAACCCAGGGCCTCATGTAATGCTGGGCAACCATATTACCACTGACCTACACTCAATCCTAAGAAAACATCTTTGAAATGGGACACACACACACAAAAGACATAAAGGAAAAAGAAACAAACCAAAAACAACCCTTGATAGGCCCCAAAAGAATCTGAAAAGCTTCCTTATGTTGACTGCCAAGAGTTGCTACAACTTTGGCTTTGGTAGGGGCAGCCATATCCATAAGCTCCTGGGCCTCAGTGAACTATTCTAGGTGCTTCTCTCCCCTGCATTTGGCTAAACTAGTACATCTCTTAAGCTGTACATTTACTAACGCTAATAGCTTCATTTTCATGAGTCTTCAAAATTAAGTTGCATATGTTGTTATCATTTGTAAGGGTTTTTTTTTTTCATATTTTGAGACAAAGAGTCTCACTATGTAGTTCAGGTTATCCTTGAACTCATTAGGTACCTACCTACCTGACTCTGGACTTAAACTCAAGGTGATCCTCCTGCCTCTGCCTCACAAGTGCTGGGATTACAGGCATGCTCCACTATGCCCAGCTTTCAAAACGACTTTAAAAAAAAGCTTTACTTTATAGTCTGTATCCTCCTTCAACCCTCTTCCCAGCAAGAGCCTTCCTGAGGTAAAAATCAAGATAAAAATGCACACATCTATCACACAAAGCTTCTCTCCAGTAATCTGGCCTCCAGGAAGCAGAGAAGGGCTACAGTGGATGGGAGGCGGCGGAAAGCTGCAGAACTTCCTGGGAAGTTCTGGGAAGGAGAGGCCGATTTGGGAGAAGGCAGCTTTCTCTGGGTTCAAGAGGTGGGATGGTGAGCTTTCTAGAATTTCCTGTGACATTTCTATAGCACAAATAATTCTAAGCTAAAGTTCCTTTCTTTTCATTTTTGTGATGCTAGGCATTGAACTGAGGCCTCACATAGGCCAGGCAAGTGCTTTCCCACAGAGCTATCCCCAGCCGCTAGAGCTCTAAGAGAATGAAGGACACATATACCACGACAAATGTAAATTGTTTATTTAGAAACAGATAGGTACCTGTTTTCATTATAGAATATAAAACTTGGTTTACACTCTATAAAAAATAACCAATATCCAAATTCAAGAGAGCTAGCACTCATAAAACACACTATGGGTGTGCAGCTATAGTTCACCTACCTCAGGCTTGATTTAAACCAAAAACAATGAAATACACCAAAAACCCCAAGAGGTTCACAGCATACAATGCTTGCTGCTAAGTGCCCCACATCCAGAAGCTGCCATCCTAGCAGACTATGGTTTACTAAATTGTGATTTTTCACATCAAGCCTGGGTTCTTTGCACCTACTGAGCTGCAAGGCTGTCTTGCCACACAGTTCATGACGTGCCCTCTCTAAGCCATGATTGGTGGCATTATTAATTATCTCTGGTCTTCTCAACAAAAAAAGGGAAATCTGCGAGGGTGGAGCAAGTCCACTATCCTTTGCTGGAGTTCAACTTGAAGAATGCATCCACTATCAAGAGCTCAGTGCAAAGGCTGGGTGAAGTGACAGGACACTGGCTCTTCACCACACCAAGCAGCCTACCTCGACAGGATTGTGGAAGACCAGATGATATACCTAGGTTCAGAATAATCATCACCCAGCACCACCTGAATGTATTATCCAGCGATATAGGAAATAATAAAGGTTATATACACATATTTATCTTAGTAACCTGAGGGCTAAAGACTTTGAATACATTAATTCTTCTCAAAAGAGGCCCATTGGTAAGAAAGGGCCCAGAATGGACAAAGTTCATGTTACATAAAATGTGGATAAAATGGAGTTTAGAAACAGGGTGGTTTCATTAGCTCTTTCTGTGAGATCCTAGTCTCTGCTAGGGATTGGCCAGCTGCTGATCCAGGATAAGCTTTTTTTTCTTTTGTAGGTAGGGGGTGGAAGAACAGGTGTGATGGTCAAAGGCAGGAAAGGGGAACAATGGTCCTCAAACCAAAGAGCCCTCTCTTCGTAGGTCCTTCCACCTTTGCGTCTGAGCTCACACTCTGCACTCTGGTGGCCAGAGGGGCCTGGTAATGAGTGGTTTGCATTCTGAGGTATGAGGATCCCTGGTGAAGTCAGCAGCATGTGGTTTTTGGAAACCAGCCTGCAAGATAAGAACACTGCAACCAAGCTTGTAACTAATACTGCTATTTAACTACTGTCCAAAGAGAAAAGGAAGGAAAAAAATCCCCACTATATTGAGAGGCTCTAAACTTTCATATAAAATTGTCCAAATACTCTATTTTATCTTAGGTTTCTCATACAAATTCTCATTCAATGAGCATTTCTCTCATTAAAGGCACTTTCAATGACATGATTGGACAGAAGTGATTTTTTAACTACAGTGACACCAAGATTAATTCCTGGGGAAGAGGAGCTGGATGTGGCACTTACAGTGATTTCAACAGGCAAATAACTATGTTTGGAGCATTTGACACATGCACACCCAGAAAAAAAATTTATGCTTTGACTACATTTGTATTTTTTTTTTTTAGTTTTCTAGCTGTTCCTAGCTGGAAACAGCTCTATTAAGAGTTAGAAAGAACTGTGTAAAGAGATCACACTCACTACTGATTTTCAAGTCATTGGCCCTAACTCTTCCCACCACAGCTATGTTTTACAAAATTAGAAAACAGCTAGTCCATACAGGGGAAAAGAATGAAGTCAAGTTGGTCCAAGCTTTCTTACAGCACAGGGATCTATTCCTGTCCTGCCTGGCTAACAGCAGGATCAGTTGTGGGACCCACAGCAACTGAATGAAGTATGTCGCCACTACTTGTGAAATGTGGGACTTTTCAACAGGCAAGATTAAGTATTAATATCTCTAAACATAAATTGTGGAGTATATATTTTTCCTTTTTTCTCTCCTGAACATATTCTTACTGATCTCAGACTTAAAAAATTAGTTAAGTGAGCATTATAAAAATTACATGATAAGGAACTGAGAGAGTAAAGGTTAATGTTTGCCTCCATGTTGGGTTGAGGACCTTGATCTGTCGTATCATACTCCCAAATAGAGAACAAATGCAAAAATAAGCACACCATGTTATATATTATACAAAGTGTAAGTCTACAAACACAAGTGTACTAAGTAGAGTTGTTCCTCAGAAGCACATTTTCCCTCCAGTCCTGAGAAGGAGGAGGAATGGGGACGGGATGGTTTTCATTATTCCATTATGCCTTTTCACGTCTTAAAAGTTTGTAATAACAGTCTCAGTAGCGCAAACAATTTCATATGAAACCAGAAGCTGTAAAAATAAATTACTTTTGAAGAGACGTGGGTTTCCGTCTGCAGCTCAGAACTCATCATGTCGTACTAAGGCCTCCCCAAAATCTGTGGCCTGGCTGCCCACAAATAAATCGTACTTGTCGACAATCTCCTCCTTCGTAAGCTTGCCATCCTGAAGTTAGAAAGAGCAGTGAATTGAGGTAGCATATACTTCCAATTGCAAATTCAGAAACACTGCTAGAGAGTAATACCAGCTCATTAGGATTTAAGATCTGAATTCCCACTAAGTATGAACTCAGCCCTCATCTCCTCTCCCTCCTACACGCACACAGCCTCACTCACGCAAAAGGAAAGAAAATAATGTTTTTCTTATCAAGAAAGTTAAAAGCGGAGAATGGGGGTAAAAAAAAGTGCAAAGTGGGAGGATGGACACAATGTAGCTTCTGGGGGGAGATACAAGTCTGTTTCCTGAGGTGCACACTCTTCCTTTAGAGTAAAACATGGAGGAGAAAAGGTCAGCATAGACTTCCAAGTCACTGTCTAACAGAGACAATGGAACCCGTCAGCACCCAGCCTAGCCGGCACCTCCCCTCTGTCTAGCCACCAACCCAAAAGAAGGTCCACACACTCATTTCAAACAGTGCCAAGATTCTCATGGGACAGCTGTTCACATTTCCTTTCCTCACATAGTTCAGGACATAGCATCTGGCTACAGAAGTGACTGAGCAAGAACTCCAAATAGATCAACCTTTAAAAAGGTTCTGAGCCAGTGACGGCAAACCTTTCCGAGCTTTCTTCTTTTTTTTTTTTTTGAGACAGGGTTTCACTATGCAGTTAAGGCTGGCTTTGAGCTCACTATATAGCACAGGCTGGCCTCAAACTCAAAGTGAGCCCACTGCCTCAGCCTCTGGAGTGCTGGGATCACAGGCATGCACGCCCGGCAGTGGCTACAGCTTTCAGTGATAACACACAGCTGGCTGTGGCACGCTTGCCATAGCTTGGCCACCAACACTCTAAGGTAAGAAACTTCAGATTAGCTTATACTGATTTTCAGTTTATTCTAGGCATCACTGGAGTTTAAGGGCAACCTAGGCTACATAGGGAGTTCAAGACCAGCCTGAACTAGATAGTGAGACCCTATCTCAAAAAAGCAACCTCCCCAACCAAACCAAACCTTTAAGAAAAGATGAATTGAATGTCTAAGATAATTGGTCAAGAACAATTTTAACAGGCTCTGGAGAAAAGCTAGTTTATAACCTGCTGTAGAGGATCTGATCTTTAAGGAAGACAATAATCAGCTTTGAGTAGACAGAATAACTCTGTAAGAGCTAATATAACATGGAAATAATAAAGAAAAAAAAAGCAAGAGAATGTCCTGGGATCCAGGTAACAGGGGACACACGCTGGTACAGTCCACAAAGAAGCTCTTTTATGAAGTCCAGGGTCCTCCAACACTAACAGCACTGAGGAAAAGGATTTCTAAAATGAGATCAGATAGCTAGTGCTGCCTGGAAAGTTTTCAATAGCCAAATTTAGCAGACCTGGGCTAATTATGACCTTAATGCTCTATGTACTTGGTAAAACTTTTGTAGGCCATTCCCTAGAAACAGATTCTGATAGTTGCCAAATCGCTTATGCCTGGAGCGACTTACCTTATTTTGGTCTGACTCATAGACCAGGTGCCTGGCTTCTGCCTCTGCATGGTCATAGTCTGAGGGGAGGATCCAGTCTTTGGTCTCTTCCTTGTCCATCTTTCCATCACGATTCTTATCTCGAAACTCAACAAACTGTTCTCGCTCTGTCTTCACCCATTCTGGCTCATCGGCATTTCCATCGTGGCTATACATGTCACCTACATGCACAGAGGTACATGAAAAGAGCCTGTCTTTTAATCCAGTTAGTTTTCCTCACTCATTTGTCTGCAACTGTGAACACAGTCATAACTATAGTTACACAGGCATCTTAGGAAGGAGAGCACTTAGAAAGCAAGGTACTTTTCTTGGGTTTAATTACTCATCTTGCAACAAGAATCTGTTGATTGCTGTAGCTATTGATTGGGAGTGACATAAAAGCAAAGAGCCCTCATATCTTAAAAACTGCAGACATCAGCAAAGTTGACTAGCACCCAGAAGAATGAAGACTAGTTGTTCCTTACATTTTATTTCATCTCAGCTAACTAAACAGGACCATTGGGTCCAGAAGGCAGAATTTTAAATTCTCAAGGAAACTTAAGGTGTATGTTATAAGCCTACACTGTCTACCAACCAATTTCTACCCAAAATGCATTTCACCAGTGGCCTTCAGTGAGGACACACCTGGACAAAGCGGGACACTGTCATGGAATACAACGGGAGGGACAGCACAAAAGAACCAAAGTCCAGATCTTCAACTTCTCAGATTTCCCTAAAAATGTATCTGTGTAAGAACAGAACTCTGGTGCCTTCAAGGCTTCTTCGCTGGGTCCTCTCTCCCAACCACCCTTTCCTCCTTGTGTAGAAGAAGGCAATTATTAGACTCTAGGTTGTCATGAAACTTACTAGGGCAAACAAACTTCCTGGGTGATGAAAAAATACACAACTGGACACATGGGTGCTAGCCCTGAAAAAGTAGATGTCTGAAAAAATGGAAATCTAGAGGTTTCTAACTTGTTGGTTTTTTTTTAAAACTCAAAGAATGTCTGAGTTTTAGCTATGAGATTATTTTACAACAATTTCTGATGAGATATGATTTTTTTCATGTATAACTCAAAAGCGTTTTTAAGAACTGACAATGCTGCAACAACTCTTTTGTTCCTGTCAACCTACTTATGTAAACAGGGCTCTTAGCACTTTCTCTGAAAAACTGAGCTAGGAGTTGGTGCTAAAATCTGTTTCAAAGCAGCCACAATTGCAACCATGAATAGAAAACTACTTGGAAAAAATGTAGGACATATTTCTTACTAAAATGGATGTATGTTGTAAATGTTACTTTGTTCAACTATATAATAGTTTTAACAGTAACAACTTGGAAGACAAAGTATAAGGCTCATTACTGAAAAGAATTATTCTCATGTTTCAATCTACATACATAATGTTTTTAGAAATAACTATGCCAAAATGATTAAGGCTTTTAAAATAAAACATAAAAAGCTGGACATGGTGGCACACACCTGTAATCCTAGCAATTTGGGAGGATGAGGTAGGATGGGAAGTTCTAGCCCAGCCTGGGTACCTTAAAAAGAGATCCTGTAGCAACATTTAAAAATAGAGTGAGAGCCGGACATGGTGGCGCACACCTATAATCTCAGCACTTGGGAGGCTGAGGCAGGAGGATAGTTGTGAGTTCGAGACCAGCCTGGCCCACAAAGTGAGCTCAAGGCCAGCCTGAACTGCATAGTGAGACCCCGTCTCAAAAAGACAATCAATCAATCAATCAATAAATAAGGGGTGAGAGACCCTGTTTCAAAAAAGACTAAATAAACAAATGAACAAACAAACAAATAAATAGAAACGGGGTGAGGATGTAGTTCAATGCAAAAGGTCTAATCTCCTGTAGGTACGGGGAGGTGGGGGAAGTTAAACTGAAAAAATGGATGAAGAAGAAATAATAGCATAAAATTCACAAGTGATACAGAATAGCTATCTCTGGTCCATTTTACGACTGGACGTGGGAAAAAAACATCCCCAAATTTCCTCTAAAATTAAACAATACTAATGTAATCAACCAATAGGTACACTGATCTCATTAAACTAAACCTGTCATTAAAAATATATAGTACAAGGAAAGATTTCTATTTTAAATTGTTAAATGTAAACACAGAAGCTAACATTAAGTGCTTCCAGTATTCCAGACCATCATAAGGATTTTACTTATATTATCACGACTGTTGCTTTTATTATGAAAACTTTTTTTTTTTTTTTTAATTTTTTAAAGGACTGTGAAGGGAGCTCAGCGGTAGAGTGCCCCTGGGTTCCACATTTATTTATTTATTTATTTTTTGCGGTACTGGGGATCGAACTCAGGACCCTGCGCTTGCTAGGCAGGCGCTTATTCCACTGAGCTATATCCCCAGCCCCTGAAAACTTTTAAACATACCAAAGTAGAAAGCAGTACACAGAACTCCTTAACCATCATCAAACTTAACCATTATCAAGCTTTTGCCACACATGCTCCATCCCCCCTGTTTTTCCCCCCAAACTACTGTAGGGTAAATCCCAAGTATTATTTTACCTCTATGTATCTTAGAAAGTATCTCTCAAAATTACCGGTGTTTTCTTTCTTTCTTTTTTTTCTTTGTCTTTTTTGAGACATAGCCTCACTGTCTGGGCTGGCCTCAAAGTATTTTCTTATACAGTATAGCCATAATGCTATTATTATGTTTTATAAAACCAATTCTTGGCATCACCTTATACCCAGTCTACATTTGAACAGCTTATCATTTTTTTTCTTTTTGAGACAGGGTCTCGCTATGCAGTTCAGGCTGGCTTTGAGCTTACTTTGTAGCCCAGGCTGGTCTCAAACTTGCAACAATCCTCCTGCTTCACCCTCACGAGAACACCGCCACACTTGGCCTTATAATTTTAAAGATTCTTTGTTCAAATTATTCATATGGTAGGAACTTGATGTTTATTTTTAATTTATTAAGTTTTATTTTTTGTCATTTATATTTTAGATTTCAGAATTAAGGTATTTTACAAATGTTGTTATTTACAACCAGAGATTATTCTTTACAACTGTTTAAAGTTCAAATAAAATATTTTAGATGCTCACTTTATTTTATTTTTTTGAGATAGGGTTTCAAATGTACTTCAGGCTGTACTTGAATTCACTATGTATCCCACGATGGCCTTGAACTCAAGGCAATCCTCCTGCTTTAGCCTCCTGAGCTGGGATTACAGGTATGTGCCACCAAGCCTGGCAGATGCCAACTTCAAAACATACAAAGAGAATGCTATTTGTCAAATTTTATTTTAGGAGTTAAGAGAACAAATCTGAAGACTTCTGAGTAATACTCCATCTAAATATTTGTATCTGTGTCTCATGTAAGGCATGGGTATACACCTACCAGAAGCCTAGTTTCTAGCAGCTCTAAACAAAGGGGATCATTTTGTCAATACTGTTCTTTTGTCTGAAACTTGAGGATGAAGGACAAAATTACTCCTTCTGTCCTAATGTCAAAGAAATTCCTCAGGAATTCAACCCCCTATCCCCACATTCTGAAAATAATTACTGGGTCGAGGCCTGTCCTAGCTACCTGAGGACTTGTTCACAGTATACAGATTGGAACTTCTGAATGAGAGGGAATGGATGTATACTGAAAACATATAATTTTAACAGAAGCTAGAAAATACTACAAAACACCAGATGAGTAAAGATAAAAGTATAGTATTTAAATTTCTACTTAAAAAAAATTCAATCTTTTGGATAACATTAAGGAATTATTAACTTTTGGTTGAGATTATCTTTAAGAAAGTTTTTAGAAATATACAAACTGGGTGTGGTAGTGTACACCTGTAATCCCAGTACTTGCTAGGCTAAAGCAGGTGGATTGCTGTGAGCTCAAGGCCAGCCTGAACTGCATAGTGAGACCCTGTCTTAAAAAGACAAACAAACAAAAGGAAGAAAGGAAGTCAAGAAATGGATGAATGGATGAGACTAAGAAAAAGTGGTAGAGAGTTGACAGTCGGTGAGGCACCGGGCATGGAGATTCTTTACCATTCTGATTTCGTGTTTAAAATGCTCTATAGTAAGATTAAAGCATAAAAGAGTTAAACAGTGTAACTCTGGGTGCGTAATAAAGTTATGTGTGAGAGGCAGAGAACTCCATGTTCCCTCCTCCACAGGGAAGGGACTGGCTCACAAACTCTGCTGGGCGATGTGCAGGGAGACAGAAACAGCTCCTTATTTGGCCTCGATATTTGGCAAGCGATGCTACTTAACAATGATAAACCTTACAGTGTCTCTGGAAGATCAAGTAAGTCAGTTCTTCAGTTTTAACAATGGTGATAAAATAGCAAAATCCAAGAATAAAAATGACAAAATATTTAAAAGTAGAACATCCTATACATGTCAACTTGGGTCAGAAAACATACTCAGGCATTTTATCCACTGTCCTGATGAACATTAAAAAATCATTTGGGGGCAGCCAGGAGTGGTGGCACATGCCTGTAGTCCCAGCACTCGGGAAGCTGAGGCAGGAGGATTGTTGTAAGTTTGAGACCAGCCTGGGCTACAAAATGAGCTCAAGGCCAGCCTGAACTGCACAGCAAGACCCTGTTTCAAATAAAAAAAATCATTTGGGGAAAAACTCTACTCTCCACTATTCAATTTGTAGGTACAATTAAACAATGTCTAATGAAAGGAGTGACTTTGTTCAAAGCAGCCTTTGTTCAAAGGGCAGCCTCTTAAATAAGTGGTACTAGGGAATTCAGATACTTATATGTAGAACACTGAAACTTGACCCTTATCTCTACACACAAAAAAATCAAATCAAAATGAGTAACCAGATTTAAATGTACAATCTAAGGCTATAAAACTATCATGAAAATATAGTGTAAATATACAGGTAACAAAAGTAAAAGAAGACAAATGAGAGTTTATCAAACTAAGAAGTTTCTGCCCAGAAAAGGAAATACTCAGCTGGAGAGCAAAGGGAAAACCAGAAGAACAGGAGAAAATATCTGCAAATGATTCATCTGTCAAGGGCTAAATACAATGTAGAAGGAACTCAAACAAGAGCAACAAACAACATGAAAATAAAATACCAAAACCAAAAAATAATCCAGTAGGAAAAATGGGGCAAATGATTTGAATAGACCTTTCTCAAAAGATCTGCAAATGGTCAGCAGTACGTGAAAAGGTGCTCAACATTGCTAATCATCAGGGAAACGCAAAATACAAACAACACAGGGAGTGCCACCTTATCCCAGTGAGGAGGGCTACACCAAAAAGATAAAAGTAACAAATGCTGGTGAGGTTGTGAAGAAAGGGAAACTCTTATATTCTACTGATGGAAACGTAAATTAGTAGTCATTATAAAAAACAATACAGAAGACCTCAAAAACTAAATAAAGTTACCATATGATTAAACTATTCTACTACTGGATGCATATCTAAAGGAAACGAAATCAGTGTATCTAAGAGACACCTTCTTGTAGCATTATTCATAATAGCCAGGACAGGGAACTAGCTGAGATGTCCACTGATGGATATATAAAGAAAACATAGTATAAACCAGGTGTGGTGGCACATACCTGTAATCCTAGCACTTGGGAGGCTGAGACAGGAGGCACTGAGTCTGAGGCTAGCCAGGGCTACATAGTGAGTTCAAGGCCAATCTGAACTACATACACCTAGACCCTCTCTCACCATCCCCCTAAAAGGGTATCATTTATACATGATAGATTGCTATTCAACTATAAAAATAATAAAATCCTGTCATATGTGGCAATATAGGTAGAACTGTAGGACATACACTTTACATAAAATAAGCCAGGCACAAAAAACTATTGCCTGTCCTCATTCACTAAGTAGAAGTTTAAGAAAGTTGATCTCATAGAAAAGAGAATGAACCTGAGAAGCCAGAAAGGTGTGCCAGTTAATCTTAATTGTCCACCTGAGTCCCTAGGCTCCCTGCAACTGTTTACCATCAATTCCACACGGCAGATGTGATATACAGTATTTCTGTACCCAGTACAGTAGCCACTGAACAGCCACAGGCAGCTAATTACTACTGAGCCCTTGATATGTGGCTGGTCCAAACTGGGACGTGCTAGATATATAAAGTTTAAAAAAACTCAAGTGATCTACATTAATAGCAAGTGGAAATTACAGTACTTTAGAATAGCAGATTGACTAAAAGTGCATGCTTTTTTTTTTCCAGACATGGTCTTGCTATGTAGGCTGGCCTTGAATTTGTAGTCCAGGCTAGCCTTGAGTAGTGGTTTTCTTGCCTCAGACTTTCAAGTGCTGGGATTATAGGTGTGTGGCACCACGTCCTGCCGAAAGGACATTCTTGAAATTAATTTCACTTTTTAGTGAGGCTACTAGAGAAATTAAAATTATGTATGTGGCTCATGTTTCTGTTTTGATTGAACAGCACTGCTAGGGATAATTTATCACAACCCATTATGCAACACACTGAACTAGCATAAAGAGCTGATACAAGTTGACCATGGGGCAAATTATTTTATGGAGGATTATATCTTCCAAAACACCTCAAATTCTTCTAAGAAAAATGCTAGATGGCACATGCCTATAATCCCAGAAACTGAGAGGCTGAGGCAGGAGGACTGCCATGATCTTGGAGACCAGCCTGGACTACATCATAAGACTATCTTAAAAAAAAAAAAAACAAAAACAAAAAACCTCCCAACCCCCCGCCAAAGCAACCCCTCCAAAAAACCAAAACAAAAACCCCCAAAGAACCTAGAAAGAGGGACTTACCAATATACTCTTCTAGGTCAATGAAACCATCAGCATTTTTATCTATATCCTCCATTGTTTCCTAAACAGAAAAGAACAAGACACTTATAAAACTTACTTCTTCATGAATTTGCCTGTAAGAAATATGGTGTATCTGTACAGTTAAAGCCACAGGAGAGCAATGCTTTCCTAGCTAGAAAATGGTAGAATATTAGCAACTTCTGTGTTTCGACCTAAGATGACCAACAGCCTTCTCGGAGGAGCACTGATGGCCTGATGACGCCAGCCCCAGTCAGGTGAGGTCATGGTTATGGAGACCCACCAGTGCTTAGAGCAGTGATTAGTCTCCATGTGACTGGCAGCTGCCTTCTGTGAGAACTCTGACTACTGATCATAGGCTGTTACAAAAACAGGGAAATTCCTCCCTTATTTCTACTGAAATGGCAAATAAATAATCTGATGGGAAGTATTATCTCGTTAAACAGAAGAATTGAGGCACTTAAAAACAGTGATAGTGCTTAGGTTCTGAATCTGGCATGTATTTGTATAGCAAATCATTCTTCCAAACATGAGAACTGCTAAAGACAAGGGACACATAGGCAAGAGCAGGAGGAACAAAGCCTGGTTCAGAACCCCTGGCCCCACCCACCTGCACTACTATGTCTTTCATGTAGTCGTACTCTTCAGGGTGCAGGAAAGCTGTGAACTCCTCCTTTGTGGCGATGAGGTCTCCATCCTTGTCTGCCATCTTAAACCTCCTCTCATCTCTTACCATCATCTGTTTGTAGTTAAATCCATCATCAGGGTCTGGGTCATCTGGAAAACAAAAATTTACATCAAATCTTTAGGGCTCCCAGTAAACATGAAACATGGGGGTGTCGAATCAATTTCTAAGAAAGATAAATCAAGCAGTGCAGAAATAACTTGATTCCAAAGGCAATACTATAGAGACATTTAGTTTGGGGCTTAAGCTCCCGCAATCGTACCTCCAATCAGGTTTAAACAGAATGTAAATGTTTGCCCTCCAACATGAACTGTGGCTCCTGGATTATGTAATAGGTAATGCTGGGTTACTCACTGTTATTGGAGTTATTAACACTGATGGAAGGCTTAAATTTCCTAGTTCTACTGCTCTAAAGCCATACTGTCTTGGGTTTGAACTCTACCACTTCTAACTGGATGTTCTCAGACAAGTAACTTAAGTCACGTGAGTCACTGTACCTCAGGTCCCTTGTCTGTAAAACGAGAATAATAATGGTGCCTGCCTCATACGGTTGTTATGAGAATAAGATCTAGACTAAGTGCCTAGGAAAATGCCTGGCATATAGTTGGCATTCAATAAATGTCAGCTATTGCTATTTTTATTAAACACTGAGTTCCATTAAGAAGCTAGATGTCAAAGGACTTCTGTCCCATTTTAGGACACTTGGATTCAAGCAACAGACCATCACTTTGAAAGGTCACACTTTTTCTCCCCCAGTCAACCCAGAAATCTACCAAGAGTTATAGGCACTGTTCATTCTTCATTTATATGAAATTCTAGAAAACGTAAACTAACTTAGAATTACATACAGAAAATAAATGTCAGTAGTTACTAGGGACATGGGTGAAGGGAAGGTGATAGATACATAAAGAAATTTTGGAAGGTGATATTATCTTAATTGCAGTTAGTTTCATTAGTACATACGTATGTCAAAAACTCATTAACTGTGCACTTAAATATGCAGTTTATTGTATGTCACTTATACCTTCATGGAGCTGTTAGGCCCTACATTTAATCTTCTAAGCCCCCTCTGCACTATTTTTCATAGTGTAATTAAATCTTCCCACATATTAAGCACAGTTAAAAAAGTAAAATTTTAAAAATTCTTGTATTTTTGGAGCATGCAGTTTGAAGCTTTTTTGTTAAGTGTAATTTAGGAAGACAGCTTACTGGATCACACATGAGCGTTTGCGACCCTGTATATGTATCCTCAAACCCATATAGGTGGGAGATGGGGAATTTAAGGAAAATACCATTTTCTTAGGTAGTAAGTCATGTCTTCTAAACAAATACCAAGCTGTATTACCAACTGTGTAACAGAAGAAACATAAATGAAGCTCATTTACATTTTCAGACTAGATTCTCAGCTAAAAGCCTTCATCCCACATATAAAAGAATGTAAAAAGAAAGATGCAACACTTTATTTTTAATGACAATTTATACGTCTATAGCTCTGCTAGGAGTGCTATACTCGCCTCACTCTGTGGCCCTTGCTGGCCTGTGCACAGCATCAGGTGGGCTCTTAATCTAGTCCTGGTCTCTAGTTTTAAGTTTTAGTATTTTGTATTTACTTAGAGCAGACAGTGTTAATATGCTTTTTGTAGATAGTGAATTCATGGAGAAAGATTTTACTAAACGCTGAGATGATTTATACCTGAACTCAAAAGTGAACTGAAGCACACAAAAACTCAGCACTTGTCTCAGCCAACTCCTTACCCCCTAGGGCTGTCTACTCGCAGGCCTCCAGGGAAAGACGCCTTATAAAGACATCGTTTCTCCAGCCAGTTTCAGTTTGTGTACAGTTTCAGGCAGTAGAAATACCCATTACATTGAATCATCTGCCCTGTGAGGCAACAAGAGCTTTTGATGGATTTTTATGTACATAATCATACATAGCTGAGGCAGCATTCTGGGCAGCAAGTGAGTGCCTAGGTCTGAGCTGAGATTTATTAACACGCCATTTTGTTTAGACCATCACTAGCCTACCCTTTTGCTTTACATTTAAAATTAATTCTGAATGAATAAGAAAGGTACTGGGTCTCAGCCAGAGAGCAAGAAACATGGGATGCCTCTCCACCTGTGCTGGCTTTTTAAGACATGTGTTCTCAATTGGGTGAAGGATATGTTTGGTACTTGGCTATGCATTAGGCATTGAGACAGATTGCCACTTTAGTCTTAGGAATGAGAACAAGCCCAACAAAGAAATAAAAGTCTCTTTACCAGAAACACATGTACTCCTGTAATTAGCACAGGCAGCAGGCTATCTGGTGGGAAAACAGACCATTATACTCACTGTCAGTGTGAAGAACTCTTGCTTGAACCCAGAAACCTGTCTAGTTTCCACAATAAAAATGCAAAAAGTTTCATTTAAACATGCTTGCCTCAAATTATATCCTTGTATGACACAAAAATCTCACAAATAAAAACACGCTATTCATCAACTCTGTAAAGTGCCACTTATGGTAGTATTTAACAATAGGCACAGGTAAAAGTGTCAGAGAAAACCAGTCAGGTGGTTCAAATAAACAGAAAAGCTTCTAAATCAACAGCAAGCAACCGATTAACACTGATTTGCCTTGAAGCATTTGCAAAGCCAGCTCATATACTCATGTGCCAGAGAAGACAAATGGGAAATCTTCATTTCCAAACTCAACAAGCAAATGTACTGAAATAGTTCAGTTTTATCAAGGAAAGGTAGTTTATCTGAATTTTATTTTGGTAAAAAAGACAGTAATTTTCTTCCTACTCTTACCAGTTATAAAAGAATCTAGTTTGGTTTGGGTTGTAGGCCCAACACACTTTAATGCGACCATGTCAAGAGACACCTTAAGGCCTCTTGCGTAGCACTGTTGGAATGGAGACATACTCCAAAAACTGTTTCTGTGAGGAAGGACAAAAAAAAGTGCTAAAATGTATCTCCAATGCTAAAGATGTAAAAGATGCCAGGCTTCAGCAAACCAGAATTTAAACACTTAATATATAAATTTAAAATGGAACTATTTAGGATAGGCACAATTTCTTCTTTTCCTTTACTGCGTGACCCATTTGCTTCTTTGACTCAAGACCATAGTCTCGGCCAGGCTGACACCTCGCCCCTTACCCAGGTAAGTGCCATAAGTCACGTTTCTGTACTCATCCCAGGAGATAAAGCCGTCTTGATTCATATCAAACTCCTGCCACTGGTTCTCAACATTGTCATATATGTATTTCTTCTGGGCGTGCTTAATCCAGGATTTCAGCTCCCCCTCCGTCACAAACCCATCTTTATCCGCGTCTATTTTATCTACAATCACTCTACAAGACAAAACAGTTACGTTTCAAGGTGCCAGCTCCACAAGGCTTTTTCCCCCAGAGAGTAGGGACCTACCTAAAACGTAGCCGTAGGTGGCATTTTTATACTCCTCCCAGGAAACGAGGCCGTCCTCATTGAGGTCATGCCCCTTCCACTGTCGCTCTACATCCTCGTAAATCCAGCGCTTTTGTGCAAACTTAATCCAGTCTTTGAGTTCATCCACAGTGACAAACCCGTCCTTGTCGCCATCTATTTTACTTACAATTTTTCTGTAGAAAATGCAGAGAAATCCAGCAAGAGGTTAAAAGGACACAAAACTCTGGCCATAGCCAGATGTGTGCTGTGACCAGAGGTGCTGCCTAGAGCTAACACAAGGTAAGAAACTGTCCCAAAACAAACCGCCAGACAAGGCACTATATGGCCACTTTTAAGTGTCCTTTACTGGCTGTAATGAGGCCTCTGGATAAGGTAACATGATGTGTGGCTGGTACACAGGGCCCCAAAACAAGCCCAGCCTCTCCTTCTGCTAGGGTTAAGCCTAGGTCAGAATTCAGGAGCAAATATCCATGCTCATCTAGGCTCTTTCCATCAAACAAATAAATGTTTGTATTTTTCTTTCTTGAATTTAGGACAGAATTTTCTTGCTAAGTAAGCACAACCACTAATAGTGGTTTTCTAAATATTCAAAACATTTGAATCAGACCTTAAAAATGTGTCTGCTTTTAGAAAAAGTAATACTTTTTTTTGTCTTTTTGAGACAAGGTCTCGCTATACAGTTCGGGCTGGTCTTGAACTCACTGTGTAGCCCAGGCTGGCCTCGAACTCACAACGATCCTCCTGCCTCAGCCTCCCAGAGTGTTGGGATTACAGGCATGTGCCACCACACCTGGCAAAAAGGTAATACTTTTGTTCAAAACAAAGGTATCAAATACGGTTCTGGGATCACTTATATTTCAAGTCACAATTATTTTGTAAAAAACAGCAGCTCTTTTATACTTTATTGAGTTGGACATTTATATATATGAAAACAGAGAAGTCTGAGGAAACGAGGTCAGGATGTACACGTTTTGACTGAGCCTGTTAGTAAGCTGAGAGGGTCAGTGTGCAGAGGATAAAGCAAATCAAGCTGAACACTCAGTGCACGCCTCCCTTCATAAGCTGATTTCTTCCAAATCAGCCATGTGAAGGTTTAAAAGTATGTTCATGATACCAGAACTACCTTAATGATGCAATCCACTACCTACAGATGCTCAAACAAATCTATGTTAGTCACACAAATAAGTGCCCAGTTTGGAATTGGAACTTTAAATCAAAATTTCTTGGCATACTCTTATGTGAAGTTGAAAGAGATTGTCTCTTGGTAGCAAATACTGTAGTGTTTTCTCCTAGTTTGTGTTAATTTCATAAATATAACATGGGAGCCAGGTGTGGTGGGGCATGCCTATAATCCCAGCATTTGGGAGGCTGACACAGGATTGCTTCAAGTTTAAGGCCAGCCTGAACTATACAGCAAGTCCTTGTCTCTACCAACCAACCAAACAAATGCCAAACAAACTACACATATCTCACATGGGAATGTGATTAGAATCACAGAATACTAGTGACATTTTTTTTTTTTAACTAGTGACATTGTAAACACAGACTCATCTTGATATTGATATGGCATTAGTTACCTAGGCCCTATAAATAATAAGCATTTTCCTTTAGAGAATGTATAATTTTGCAGCTTTAGCTCTGAAATGCTAATAGAAAAGGTAAAATCATCTCTTCGTCCCCTTCTATGCGTGCATACATGGGAAAATTTTTTGTAACATTTATCTATGGAAATTAAAAATATTAACAGATTAAATACTGAAAACATTACTTATACAGTAATGGGATCCAGTTTGTGTACAAATAGTGCCACTGTGCCGTTACACACAAAAAAGGGCAATGTACCAGGACCTTTGCCATATCCCGAAAGTATTTTTAAACTATTATAAATAGCCTGAAGGATTGCCCCGATAAAAAAAGACACATGACTGTCAAAGATGGGCTTTTCTTAATGAAGACGGCTGGAAACATTCAATGGTTGAACCTTTGGTAAACTTTTTTGTAAAAGGATACAGAGAGTAAGTATTTTCTACTCTGTGGGTCACATGTGCTGTCATGCACACACATGCACAAACACACACATAACCCTCTAAAATGTAAAAGCCATTCTTGTCTCGTGGCCCACCTAACTTGCAGGCACTTAAGAAAAGTATACTGGAAGTAGACATGTCCTATTTATGGCACGAGGCTCTAAACTCTGATTTTTTTTTTTAAACTTTGATCTTTAGGCCTGGCATGGTGGTGTACAACTGTAATCCCACAATGCCTGTAACTCTACCACTTGGGAGCCTGAGGCAGGAGGATCATTGTGAGTTCTGTGAGTTCGAGATCAGCCTGGGCTACAAAGTGAGCTCAAGGCTGGCCTGAACTGCATAGCAAGACTGTCTCAAAAAGCCAAAAAGCAAAAACTCCCTGATCTTTAAGAGTCTATAAATTTGGAAGCTAATGTAGGACCCTATGACACTGGAGAACTATGGATATAGTTACGGTGCCACTCAGTAAACATTTAGACTAAAACAGACACAATGCACCTAGTGGGACTCATGGCATGTCTCTGAAAAGGTCACACACGCTTCTACATTTCAAGTGGCACAAATCAAACACCCATGTGTACAGGAGGATCCAAAGTTCAGGGGAGGCCTGGGTGGCTCTGCAATTCGAGGAGAAGGCTCTGAGTTCAATTTCCAGGACCACCAAAACCAGAATCCCCTCACATTTATGTTCACGGGTGCTCTTCTCTGAGGAAGAATCCTTAGCTTCTCTCAAAGGGTCTAAACCCGTGATCTCTCAGAAGGATAACACAAGAAAGAACTTTTCACATCAAGGACCACAGTAAAAAGAAAAAAAAAGTTTGGGCCAGGGATCTAGCACCTGGCACTAGTACCTGCCTGGCAACCCCAAGGTCCTGATCAGATTCCCAGTAGGGGTGGGGTGGGGAAGGAGCTCACCTGGGACTCTTGCTTCCCTGGTAGTCAGGGCATAAACCAGGGATATTTGTCACTAGCTCCAAAATTTAGGGGAAGCAACCAGTACTGTACTCAGTTCATTCTATTAAAAAAAAAAAAGGTTGTTTCTTCTTTATCTAATTAAATAGTCTGCTTAAGCTTTTGGTAATATTTACAGATGACAAGAAGAACATTTTTCTTCCTACTAAGAACTGCTAGCGGAGCTGCTTTGTTACCTGCAAACAGCCAGAACAGCTTCATTAAAGTATTGTGTTCCCTAAGTGCCTTCAAAGCTAAAGGGTCTTCATTACTGAAGAATAATCTTGTTGGGTATGGTGGTACCAGCCTGTAAACCCAGCACTTTGGAGACTGAGGCAGGAGTATTGGTACAAGTTCAGGGTGCCAGAATTATAGGCATGCACCACACCTGGCCCTATCAACTGCATTTTTTAAAACAAGGCTTTGGAAGACCCAAAAAAGACATTTAGACATTCATTTAGAGATAACTGGCACTGGCTGAAGCAGGAGGATTGTTGCGAGTTCAAGACCAGCCTGAGCTACAAAGTGAGCTCAAGGCCGGCCTGAACTGCATAGTGAGACCCTGCCTCAAAAAGACAAAAAGAGATAACTAGCATTGCTTCTACTAAATCAACTCTTTAGGTAAAAAACTATCTGCTAAGACCCATAGAACCTGATCATGGCCTGGCCATTACTGAAAACGGTAACTCACACTCTGACATTAAAACAATCACTTGCCATAATGTTCTTGAAGGAAAGACTGGTTTATTTGGCTATTGTTGATGGATACTCTGGGAAATTATAAGTTTTATAGAATGCAATAGTCAAGAGTCCAATTTGCAGTTACCCACTCAAGAGACTTGGCTTGGCCGGGTGTGGTGGCACACATCTGTAATCCCAGCACTGGGGAGGCTGAGACAAGAGGATTGTTATAAGTTCGAGACCAGCGTGGACTACAAAATGAGCTCAAGACCAGCCTGAACTGCACAGCGGGACCCTGTCTCAAAAACACACACACAAAAAAGAGAGACTTGGCTTGGACAACAATGAACAGGGAAACAAATTTCCCAAGTTAAAAGTAGCAGAAATAAAAAGCCCCAAAGTAATATTCTGTGATCAAGATATGCAGTTCAAGCTAGGTCCTGGGCAGTTAAGCGAAAAATTAGTTTGTTTTGTAGAATGAGGTACAAACTGTTAATTCAATGGTGAAATATATAAAAAACAGACACTTAAAAATTAATTTTTAGTGGTAGCAATTCTGTAGTTAGCTTTCAAAAAATATAGTTCAGCACAGCTTTAGTGATGACTGAACCAGAAAAGAAAAAAGAATTAGCAGACGTATGAAGAATGGCAGTGCCCTAACCATCCCAAAGAGTCGGCGCCTTACCCAAGCCTTTCCTTGCTCTCTTCTGGTGTGAGCTGATCAAAAGTCTTTGCCTCTTCAGCACCCAAGAAGGCATCATGGTCATAATCAAAACTCTGGGCATCATCGTGAACTTTGTCACTCAGCTGAGGCTCATGGTGTACACGGTCCTTCTTTTCTGTAGGCTTGCTCAAGGCAAAGGCTGTGCACAGGGACAGGCACATAAGAAACTGTCGTAGGTCCATGATCAGATCTTAAAGAAAATGAAAGGCAGTTACTTAGGAGGCAGTATGCCTAATAATTGAATAGTAAACCAAAAGCTCACATTCCAGTTAAACCACTAATTTGACACCATTCTATGCAAGTCATTTGTATTACTCAAAATTACTACTTCAATAAAATAAGTATGGCAGAATCAAACTCTAGTGTTTTTACAGTAGAAAATCTTTATCAGTTTCCTTCATCTGATTGTAGACTGAGAAAGAATTTTTTTGTTTTGTTTTGTCTTTTTGAGACAGGGTCTCGCTATGCTGTTCAGGCTGGCCTAGAGCTCACTTTGTAGCCCAGGTTGGTCTCGAACTCACAACACTCCTACCTCAGCCTCCCGAGTGCTGGGATTATAGGCATGCATAAGAAGGAATTTATAACTATAATGTCCTTTTTGTAAGTAGTCTCCTTAAAAGACATTAAATTAGAATTTTAATCCCTGTGGTCAATTTGGTAAGAATTAAAAAGATAGAAACCATACTTTAAATTCTGACTTCAAATCCTTTACTTTTTGTACTGTACCAGTGGTCTGGTCTTGAAACCTGACTAGTTATTAAAATCACATAAGGAAGCATTAAGTAAGCTTTCCCCATTGATTCAGAATCTCTCACAATGAATTCAGGTGTATCTGTAGCTTTAAATGCTTCTAAAATGATTCTGAAGCTCACCAAATTGAGGACCAATGAAAAACTCAGCTTCCTTGATCTATAGCTCCAAGTCTCCCATGTATATGCTAACTAATCTTGAATCACCTTCAAACACCAACCCACCATAAGGTCTGGATAACAATTTCTTCATCTTTCTGCATAGCTGTGTTTTCCAAAATTGCCCAGGTATGAGAACTACTTGCAGTACTGGCCAAACTAGGTACCTAGCAGTCCTGCCGCAGTGAGAAGTAAATCTAATAAATAAGCACAGGGCAGGAACAACTTTGTTGAAAAATGTAACTAAAAAACTGCAGAAAAGTTGCAGGTTAGAAATTTCTTTCAGGACTGGGTATGGAGCTCAGTGGCAAAGTGCTTGCCTAGCATGGACAAGGTTGAGACCCTGGGTATGATTCCCACTAGAGAAACAATCTGTCTCCCTCCCCCCCCCTATATATATGTATCTTTTTGAGATGAGGTCTCACTATGCAGTCCAGGTAGCCCAGCACTTTGTAGCCCAGGCTGGTCTAGAACTCAGAACGATCATCCTGCCTCAGCCTCCCAAGTACTGGGATTACAGGCATACAGTCACCACACCCCGTGGTTTAACACTCTCTAAATACCTCACAATTCTATCCAGAGAGATTAAGATCTTGAAGGAATAAACCTGAAAGTCAAGGGGCTCGGCTGGTAGGGCATGTCTATAATCCTAGCTATCTAAGAGGTCAAGGCAGAAGGATCTCATCTTTAAAGCCAGCCTGGGTAACTTAGAGAAACCCTACCTCAAAATAAAAAAGGGTTGGGGATGTACAGTACCTCAGTGCTCCCTGAGTTCAATCCCCAGTACATTCATTAAATAAATCAATGTGAAGGATTTCCCTAGGCTTTTTCTATTTTGATTAGTCTTTAATTAGTAGAACATGGATTCTAAAAGTTCCCTATCACTGAGAAATTTTTGCAGCTTCATATTATCTCTTATTCATCTACTATCCCTAATACCTAGTTACTGTGAAGCTACCTTTGAGGATGTAATCAAGTTAAAATGAGGTCGTGTTAGTTTAGGGTGGGCCCTAGTCTGAAGACTAGTGTCTTTAGTTAAGGGAAATCTGGACACAAACCAGGATGAGAACAAGTTGTAAAAGAGGTACTGACTGAAATGATGCACCTATATGTCAGAGAATGCCAAGACTGCTGACTGACAACCACCAGAAGCTAGGAATAGGCAAAGAAAAATCGTCTCCTGGACCCTCTGAAAGCAGGGTCCTGCTGACACCTATGACTTTGAATTTGGAGTCTGCAGAAGTGTGACACAGGATAATTTTCAGTTCGTGTAAGCTACTCAGTTTGTAGCAATTCATTCCAGCAATGCTAGGAAAGTACAGAGTTACACTGCATTACATGATAGTTAATGTATCCTTTTGTCTCAGTTTGCATATTAAACCAGCCAGACTTCACCTTGCCCAGATATCACCAGTGGAACTAGCTAGTCTAAGTGCTCATATTTTATATGTAAATACTTATAAAAGTAAGGAAAGTCTTCTAGCAGTTTCTAACTCAGAAGTTCTCAATTCAGACTACGTAGTAGCACACTGTATCTGACCCTGGTTCAACGTTTTGGGAACTAGAACGGAGTGAATTGTACCAGGAGGTAAGGAAAATAAATATGTTCAATATATTGCACACCTTTCAATGTATATATTTTCCTTGTATCCATCCAAATAATAGCCAAATGAAGTTACACTCTACTAGCTTGGATTTATAGAGCCTTCTGGGTTAAAACAAAAAATTTTAAATGCTTAACACAGGTGATGGTAAATGTGTATACAAAGATTTCCTAAAAGTAAAAGGAAAGCAGCCAGGCATGGTGGTGCACACCTGTAATCCCAGCACTCAAGAAGATGAGGCAGGAGGATCATGAATTTGAGCCCAAGCTGGGAAATCTAGTGGCTTTGCAAGACCCTGTTTCAAAATACAAGTTAAAGCCAGGTGCAGTGGTGCACTTATGTAATCCCAGGAGGCTAAGGCAGGAGGATCCCTGTGCAAGCAAGGCTAGCCTGGGCTACATAGTGAGTTCAATGCCAGCCTGAACTACATAGCAAAACCCTGTTTCAAAAAAGGGGGTGGAGGACTAGGGATGTAGCTCAATGCAAAGATCCTCATTCAATCCCCAGTACCCTCCCTCAACAAAGAGGCTGAGTGGACTGGTGAGGCAGGAACTAAGGTCAGCTTTAACACTACTCTTGCCAGGCAGTGGTACATGCCTATAATCCAAGCACAGGGAACCTGAGGCAGGAGGAGTTCCATGAGTTCCTAGACCAGCTCAGGCTACATAATGAAACTCTATTAAAAAATATATATATATACACACACACACACACACACACACACACACACACACTGTGTTGCCTGAGCTTTGTGAATGATCACACTCTCATGACTGCCTTCTTGTATTACTCTTTAATTTAAACGATATTACAAAAATTCCTTCCAATAGTAGGTAGCAAATATTTTCAAGCTATTTCCTCAGACTGAAGAAGGAAATTAAAGAAAAAAATTTATTTTTTAAGAAATGTTATGTGTGCACACATGTGTGTCTTTTTGAGACAGGGTTTCACTATGCAGTTCAGGCTGGCCTTGAACTCACTTTGTAGCCCAGGCTGGTCTCAAACTTCCATCAATCCTCTTGCCTCAGCCTCCTGAGTGCTAGGATTACAGCCATGCGCCACCATGCAGGGCCAAAACATGTTATTTTTACAGTAAATGTTCTAGGCCAGTGATGATGAACCTTTCATTTATTGTTTGTCTTGGGGTTTTTTTGAAACAGGACCATGCTGTGTAGTCCAGGCTTCCCTTGAATTCACTATGTAGCCCAGGTTTGTCACCACTGTAGGCAAGTAACACCGCAGCTGACCCTTCAGTAACTCAGCTGATCTGTCAAATCGGATGGACAGTAGAGAGAAAATCAGAGACTTAGCAGCGCTCCTCTATCTCAAAATACAAATAATCCTTCATATAAACTAGACCCTAGGAACAGAATATGTTGTTGGTGATACATTTAAGCAATATCTATGTCAGAGGCTCACAGAATAAAGTAAAATAGTCACTGCAATAAAGGATTTTCCTTATTACTACTCATAAGGGAACCTCACCTTTAGGAAAATTTTACAAACGGTTTACTTCACCCTCAGAATAAAATACAACATAGTACACGTACAACTCTTGCAAACACCAAATATGGATAAATGCTAAAAAACCTCTCAGGGCCTGGAAAGGATACTGTAGAAAGTTTTGAGATATGCAGCATATATGCTATATGCATATACAGCAGACTGACTTACTTTGTGACTTAAGAGGAAAAACTACACTTGTGTTCGAGGCTTAACATCTGGATTTAAGGACACAAGAAGAATCCAAAGACAGTAAAAGCCCACTAATTGGGCTTTATCACGTATCCATTTCTCTTCCTTCTCCGCTCAACTAAACATGCAACTCCCACTCCTACATGTACAGGTTCCTCTATAGGTCAATCACATGTCTCAGGTCTCTCCAAACCAAATTAGTCTTCTCTGACTCTGCTATTCAAGTTTGCCCTCCTGTTCTTTTACCCGACACGTGTATGGTCTACATTGCTCCTCCTTTCTTTGTTTTTTTTTTTTTGGTACCGGGAATTGAACTCAGGACCTTGTGCTTACCAGGCAGGCACTTGTGCCGCTGAGCTACATCCCTGGCGAGCTCCTGCTTTCTTAACATTCATCTTAAAATGTGGCTATCTTAATTAACACTGATGAAATGTCCTCAAATGGTCCTCAAGGAACAGCTGATGGCCAAACACAATGACCTACTACCTAGTTTTCACCTCTGCAGTAGCTAATGAAAAATCTGCACTTTAAATAACTTCTACTTTAAATTGCAAGTTCAAGCCCTACCTGGGTAATTTGGTGAAAACTTCTCTGGGGAAACAGGTCAGTGCAAAGGTGCTAGGTCCAATCCCCTATACCTAAACAACAGCACGTCTTAGAGGCTGGGGATGGGGATGCAGCTCAGTGGTAGAATGCCTGACCCACAAGTTCTGAGCTGGGTGTCGTGGCGCACACCCGAAATCTCAACATTCAGGAGGCTGAGACAAGAGGATCGCTGCAAGTTTGAGGCCACCCTGGGCTACATAGTCCAGGTCAGCTTCAACTAAATGGTGAGACCCTGTCTTGAAAAAAAAAAGCGTGAGGTCCTAGCTCAATTCCTAAGACTGTACCAAAAAAATAAAAATAAAACTTCTTTGTGGCCACATATTCACATTTATCAACTCCTAGCTATTAAATCTTTGGCCAGGTGTGGTGGAGCATGCCTGTAAACCCAGCACTTGGGAGGCTGAGGCAGGAAGATCACTGCAAGTGCAAGACCAACCTGGGCTACAAAGTGAGCTCAAGGCCAGCCTGAACTACATAGTGAGACCCTGTCTCAAAAAGACAAAAAAAAAAAACAAAAAACAAAAAACAAAAAAAAAACCAAAAAATAAAAAACAAAAAACAAAAAAACCTTAACAAAGGATCTCTTGTTTTATGACTACGGATACACACCTAACAGCAAAAGAAGAAAAAAATATCAGAACTGGACTATACTAAATTTTTGTACATTTACCTACAAAATTTTTCAAGTAGAAACAAATGATATCTTTGTAAGACAAAGGACATTTTGTTGAGGAAGGATATGAAAAGCAATAGTACAAAACAAGGTTTTAGGCACAGCGTGTGAAGAACTACACGAATGGAGTTCATCTGTACAGTATCTTTCTCTTTTTATCAAAGTGAATCCAATGATAGAAACCTTTCTCATTTCCTCTCCCTGACAGTCTTCACTTACACTTAAGATCGACAATCACATTCACACAAGTTAAAAATGTCACCCTTTGTGGTTTGATGAGACAGTGACAAACCACTTACTTAACATTTCTCTAGGGACAATGAATTTATATCAATTCATTAATACATGCTAATTAACTGTGACAGAATGACTGGAACTATTACTCAAGCTTCATTAGTCCTACAATCAAAGCAACCCAGGACAAAATAAATTTTTCTAGATATAGAACTAAAAACTATTTTGGAAGGGAAGAGTCCTAGAATTCTGGAAGAAAAAAATTCCTTTTCGTTGATGAAACTTTAATACATAATTAACATAGAAATGCTATGCAAAATGTAGGAAAACGCCAGGGTAGTGCCACACACCTGTAACCCAGGAGGTTAAGGCAGGAGGATCACTGAGTTCCAGCTCAGCCTGGAATATACGAGACCCTGTCTCAAAAACAAACATACATACAGGACCAGTAGCCTTTTATCTACTGAATTTTATTGTGTATTGGTAACACGCATGAAGTCAAGAGTTTGGTAGTTAACTTTAGCTCACCTTTCCTTCAGTGCCAAATGTTTATGAATAATTTTAGGATACCAAATGAAAAGACCTATTTACTATGATCACTTCAGTTGCAAGTGATCTGTATCAATTTTGCTAAATGTTATAGAATGTGTTTATATCACTACATAATAATGACCATATTCTAAATTGTCTTCTTAGTGCCACTATAGATTATACAAAGAATGTCAACATCTCAGTTAATATAATTATTATCCTTTTGCAGTTCCTAATACATTGTCTTGGACTTTTTAAATGCCAGTACATTTTACCAGAGAAACTGGACAATACTTGGCAGCAATATAATTCCTGCCTATCTGTGCTCTCCAATCCTCAATTCCTTTCACTGTATCTGGCTAACAGCCAACTACAAGAAAAAGTGTTACTTCAGCTATCTTCACTCTACTACATAAATTACAGTATCAGCAACATCCATATTCAAGAATTCACAGAGGATCTAGGGCCTATGGCCTACCAAGTACTTCCAACAGCTATACCTCTGTCCCTCAACATCCATGCTATAAACAATCTGAGCTAGCCAGATGTGTTCGCACACACCTCTGATTCCAGCACTCTGAGAGGCAGAGGCAGGGGCAGGGGCAGAGGCAGAGGCAGGAGGATCGCAAGTTTGAGCCTAGTTATGGCAATTTACCAAGACTCTGGGGGGAGGGGCTGGAGATGCAGGATGATGTGAGGCTTGGATTCAATCCCCAGTACAGTATCCCTGTGCTCATACCAATATGCTGATCTCGTATACAGGAACAAGGTATATACAGCTAGCAATCCCGCGGCACAGCTAGCAGCAAGGACCTCTCTTTTTTTGTTCTTTTTGACACAGGGTTTTGCTACGCAATTCAGGATGGCCTTTAAGTCATTTTGTAGCCCAGGCTGGACTCAAACTCACAGCAATTCTCCTGCCTCAGCCTAAGCACTCAGATTAGAGGCATGCGCCAGTACCCTGCTAAGTATGTTTTGACAAATCACTGGATAAATGGAAGCAAACAATGCCTGAGCCGGGTGTGGTGGCCCACGCATGTAATCCCAGCTGAGGCAGAAGGATTGTTGCAAGTTCCAGACCAGCCTGGCCTACAAAGTGAGCTCAAGGCCAACCTGAACTGCATATGAGACCCTGTCTCAAAAAGACAAACAAACAAAAAAAATCCGACGACTGAGAATGATGAGACATTGGTTTGAAAGCTAGACTGAAGACTGTCCACTCAAGACACTCAAATTTTTGGAACCTTGTGTTTCTCTCAGTTACAATTGTTAAAAGAAAAAATTCTACTGAAGCCCCTTGAATCACTGTAAAACCCAGATTAGGACTTGGCAAATTCATCTTCTCTACATCGATAATAAAATTTATGAGGGGCCAGGGTTATAGCTCAGCAGCACAGCATCTTCCTGGCAAGCGCAAGGTCCAGAGCTAGACTCCTGCCACCAAAAAAAAATTTATGCGTTATCTCTGGTTTTTCAGAAGGATGACTTTCAGTGAAAAATTTTAGTGATGCTGTCCTACTCTTTGGTATGTGGTTAAATCCACTGAATGAGGTCAAACATGCATTTGTCTTGGGTTCCATATTACTAAAAAAAAAAGTTCCATATTACTGCAAGGATTAATTTATCAGAAGCTTCACGGTTCTCTACCTCCATCTTCAAAAAAATAAAGTATTACAACCAAAACAAATCGGAAGCAAACTGTATGACCGACTCATTGACCCTGACTTTATGGTTCATCCCAGGAAGTAAATCCGGTTCAGCTCTTAAAAACGCTGTTCTGGGACTTTACACATTTAGAAATTCAGATCAAAGGCTGAAAAGTGTTAGAGGGAGACTAAAGGAGCTTCTGCCTTGATGCAAAACAAGCGTTCTAAACTGCAAACCACTCTAGTTTTAATCATGGTAGCCGAAGGGAAATAAATTCATTTTTAACCACACTAAGCCAAAAATGAAAACCACAGTCTGGAGTTAGAAACAACAAACAAGGCTCAAATAATAATGATGATAATAATAATAATAATGATAATAATAATAATAATAATAATTCCCTATTAATGCTTTTGAAATTGATTCCTGTTGCTGACTTAAGTATGCAGATAAACATAGAAGCTCGAAAATTTCAACTTTTTCTTAAAATTACAGAACATTAAAAATACCACACAGTGCCTTCATTTGTTCTGTCTCCCCTCGTTCCCACACCCTTAAGTCAGAGCGCACGACTTTCCTGGCGCAGATGTCCGGTCCCGGGACGCGGCCTCTGGGCGGGGCCGGCGGCTCCCAGCGGGCCGGTGAGCGGGAGGTAGCGGCTGCGCTCACGGTAACCCTACCCCACTGCCCTCCGACCTCCAGGGGCAAACTAAAGTGACCCGCTGGTGCAAACGACAAGCGGCGGGCCCGGGGACGGGGGACAAGGGCAAGCCAGGCACAAAACAGTACCCAGCAGGACGCGAGGCCGGGAGCCAGGGCCGCGCGGGACGCAGCCCCTGCCGGGCCTTGCGGGGGCCGGGCCGGGCCGGGCAGCGCGGCCGAGGCTCTGCGATTGCCAGGAGCCTCAGCCCCCGGGCCTCGGCGAAAGGAAGAACACGGGCCCCGATTAAGGAAGGGCCATCCTGCTCCGGAAGCCAGGCAGGGGTACAGAAAAAGATTCATTAGGGCCACGACGACGACGACGGGGGATGGGCTGAGCGCCACGGCACCTACCTTTCCCGGTGTCCACACAGCCCAGGATACCGTGGCCGCGGCTCACCCTAGAGTTCAGCTCACGCGCCCAAGCACCGCCCAACCGGAAGCGGCCTCTTGCCCCGCCCCCATCCGCCTCGCTGGCGGCCTTCCGACCAATCACCAACCAACCCGCCGCTGATGCGCAGCTTTTCCTGGCAGCCATTGGCCCTCCAGTTGCGTAGCCGGGATAGGCTGGAAAGCGCCACGTCCCCGGGAGCGCGCTGAGCTGCGTGGACCGGATTCCCGCCCAGCTCTGGTCCCCGGGCCTGTGCCTAGGGCCAGCTTCAGCCCCCTGTTCGGGCGGGGTGTGGGCGCGGCAGTCTGATCGCCACGTCCTCGTTCACAGCGCGTGACTGCCCATACAGGGCTTCTCGGATTACTCTGCTGGACATCTTCACCTCCTCAAATACGACTGTATCCGTCACTGCCTATAGTGAACCATCCCAACTTTGTCCCATTCAATGCTGCTGCCCTGATGTGGTATCTGCGAGATCCTCTCGACTGTAGCCACGGTGCATCTTTCAGCGTCTCCCACCACGCCCCTCACAGATCTTGTGCTCCGCCACCATCACCTCTGCATTCCCCACCAGCCTGTTCTTTCACATCTCCATGGGCTTGGTCCACCAAGTGGTCTCTGCCTGGAATAAGTGCTTTTCTAACTTTCTGTTTAGTGAAGGCCAACAGAAGTCCCATTTTGGGCCAGGCTTGGTGGCGCACTCCTGTCTTCCCAGCACTTAGGAGGCTGATGCGGGAGGATCGCTGCGGTTTCAAGGCCAGCCTGCGCTACATAGTGAGTTCAAAGCCATTTTGGACTAAATAGTGAGACCCTGTCTCAACAGCAACAATTTTTTAAAAAGTCTCAGTTGGATGCTGGCTTTAGAAGCTTTTACTGATTCCACAAAGCATAATACTTACCATATTTGCCTTCGTAGCACTTAGTGTCCAAAGTATCCTGCGAAGTCTTGCTTTATAACATTACTTAGCCATCTGTTCTCGTCCACACTAAATTTCAGAGTCAGACTCTGTCTAGTTGTATCTGCACCGCTGAGCTTCCTGCCCAGGTCAAAGTAAATGCTTAATAAAGTTAAGTGAGCTGAATGGGCGAAATGCATTGCATGTCCCTGGTTTAAGAGAAACGCAGGAAATGATTCACCTACACATTTTAGTGTCATGAAATTAAAATAACTATTCAATCAGAGCTACTATGTTTTCAACACACATGAAATATATAAACCTGAGTACTTAGCAAGTAAAGACTATATTTTAAGATTCAAGTGTCAAGTCCATGAGAGAGTTAAATACAAAGCAAGTTAGTTTACTTTTTTTTTTTTTGTCTTTTTGAGACAGGGTCTCCTTATGCAATTCAAGCTGGCCTTAAGCTCACTTTGTAGCCCAGATTGGTCTCAAACTTGCAACAAACCTCCTGCCTCAGCCTCCTGAGTGCTGGGATTGCAGGCATGCACCACCAAAGTTTGTTTACTTTTAAGTACCCAGATGAAAGAATACTTTGGTCATGCAGAAGACAAAGGAGTGTCAGCAGCCAAGAAAGGGCTTCACGGGAAGAATTAACTTAGGCTGGACTAAGCAAGTCCCATTTTAGCAGAAAAGCAGGAACAAGGTCAAGTGGGAAGCAGAGCAGGACATAAATGTTCATGTCAGGTAGGGGGTGAGGGAAGTCAAAAAATCAAGGGAAGCAGGAAAGCAAAGGCAGCACATTTGCATTGGGAATGGAAGACCTTGACCATCTAAGGGGCCTGAGCAGAAGAGGCTGGCAATTGTGTCTCCCTTGGAAGGGTTTTACGCTTGCGGCTGCGGAGCGGTAGTGGTGGTGGTGGTGATGTTGAAAACGGTTCTTTCCACAAGGCACATCTTCTAATAAGGATTAACTACACAGCAGACTGTAGCATGAGGTATTATTTAAAAAATTTTTAAATGCATCCTTGAAATCAGGCACTGTGCTAGGTGCCAGGGAACCTGTAAATGTGGAGGGCATCATCCTTACCCTCAAAGAACTGCCAAGTATTAGGAGAGCCACCGTCCTGGAAGTGTCTTAGTAAAGCCTGGACAGGTAGAGAGACTGCTGGAGATAGGGCCCTCTAGCCCTAAGGTTCTTTATAGATAAGGGCCTGGCCTTGTAAGTCAACAGAAATGGAAATGAATTCTCATATGTGAGAGGTTTTAAAGTAGAAATCCAATTTGCATGTCTCAGTTAAAAACAACAAAATATAAGCTGCATGCAGTGGTACACACCTATAACCAGCACTCTGGGAGGCAGAGGCACGAGGACTAAAAATTCAGCCCCAGCCTAAGCAATTTAACAATGTATAGAGACCCTTTCTCAAACTAAAAAATAAAAATGGGTTGAGGATGTGGCTCAGTGTGAGTGCCCTGAGTTCAATACCTACTACTGGAGAAAAAGCATCACAAAAGTCATCAGGGACTACAGACTTGAGAGAGAAAGTGTGGAATAGCCACTTTGCAGAGTGAACCAACAAGGGGAATTTAGAGTGATTTCCAGACAATACTGAGGAGCTAAGGTTTCAAATCACGACTTTGAGGTGTACTGGTTATGCATGTCATGTAGTTGTCTATAGGCAAAGTCCGCAGCATGGTACCAGCATGGAGTTGGTGGACAGCTGGATTTAACCAAGTGAGTAGAAGAAAACAAAAGAGACACAAAGATGCTAAGGGTTCACTGCTGGTTTTTTTGTGTGTTTGTCTTTTGCTTTTGAGATAGGGCCTTCCTCTACAGTCCAGGCTGGCCTCAAACTCACAGCAATCCTCCTGTCTCAGCTTCCCGAGTGCTGCGATCGCAGGCGTGCACTACCATGCCTGGCTTGCATACTTTAAGCAGAGATAGTCAATGGACCATCTAACAGACATTTCTTAGTGACCCTCTTTATCTGTAATTTAAGAGCCTCTAGTTTACCTGTACCTCCTTTGGTCCTGTACCTCCTCTCTTGGGAATTGCTAATCCAATAAACATGGTGAGGTTTGCCAACCTGTCCAGGGAGTATCATGTGCAAAAGAAATTGTACCATCTTGGCACTCTGGGAGGCACGCACCTGTAATCTCAGTGCAATGAGACGCCGAGGCAGGAAGATTGCAAATTCAAGTTCTACCTGGGCAATTTAGCAAGACCTGTCTCAAAATAAGAAATGCAAAGAGGTGGGAATGTAGCTCAGGACACAGGCCCTGGGGTTTCATACTGGAACCAAAAAAAGAAAAAGAAAGAAAAAAGAAATCGCACCAGTGTTCATAGGCTGCAAACAATAGCAAACTTAGGAAATCTGAACACATAAGAGAAATTCACCCTGTCTTACACACCTTGTCTTATCATCTTGGGTAGGGACCATTCCTCAACCTCACACCCCAGTCCAAACACAGATGGAGCTGGCAAGGTGAGGCTAGGGAACTGGTTGAGGAGAGCATGAAGTTCTTTTTTTTTTTTAATTTTAAAGAGAAAAAAACAAAATTGCAAAACAAAATAGGAAGGTAACAATGGTTAATACATTGGGTATTATCTTTAAGTTAGTTACTCAGAGTATCTTTAATTACTCAGAGTGCATTTAATTGTCCAAACAATATTAGCCCAAACCTTTTTCAAAGAAAAATTCCTTTTTCAAAGAGGAATTAACAGTATGACTATCTTAACCAAATATACATCTTTTCCCTTCCTTCTTTTTCCCATTTCCCCATCCAAGTTTCTCTTTCCTTTTGAAATTTCTTCCCACTTTACACTATTTATTATACATTTTGGATCTTATTTACTCTTTCATCTTCTCACACCAGGGAGACAATGCAACATTTACACATGTGTGTCTGGTTTATTTCACTTATGAGTATGGTCTTGAGATAAAGCATAAAGTTTGAACCAGAAGAAAACTAACAAGAGGGCTGGGGATGCGGCTCAGTGACAGAGTTCTTGCCCTGCACACCTAAGGCCCTGGGTTCAATCCCCAGCGCAAAAACAAAAGGGCCCTTCGTACTTGTCCAGAGTGGTCTGAGCAAAAAAGAAAGCACACCTCCTTTTTTGCTTTATGGCTTTACTTTCACGTTTTAAAGCAGATAAATACAACCTTGGAGAAGCGTCCCTCGGCGATGTACTTCTTGTTCTCCTGGTCTCTTCTCCCAAGTCTCTCCCGCTCCTTCCGTAGCGCTTCTCTTTGTAGCTCCTCTTCTCTGACTCCCTCCTGCTGCTTCCATTTTGCTCTCTTCTGCCTCTCTTCCGGTCTTGTTCCCCTGCTTTCCTCATCTTCCTGCGCCCGTTGGGGTGCGCTGTGAGAGGGAGGTGGGCTGTGCTCGTGTGGAGGCAAAGACGTGGAAGCACGTACAGCTGGAGTAAGCAAAAGCCGCGCTGCCACCGCGGATGGTGATGATTTTTCCCAGTCTTCATGGAGGGCCCCAAAGCTGAATGCTGTAGAGCCTCGTTGGCAAGGGCTGCATAGGCTTTTCCCAGTGGGAAAGGCAGCTCAGATACAATTTCCTGTGCATGCAGAAGAGCGTTTGATAGCATATAAATCACCCAACCGCAGTCTCCCCTTATCTGTGGGGCCTGTATTCCAAGACCAGAGAGGATGCCTGAAACTGAGCTGTACCAAATCCTACGGCCACAGAACTGTGCCGCCCCCCACTACCCCGTATAAACATACAGATGATCATGTTTCATTTGTAAATTAGGGGTGGTGCCAGGCTTGGTGGCAACCAACTGCAATGCCAGCACTTGGGAGGCTGAGGCAGGAAGATCACCACAAGTTCAAGGCCGGCCTGGACTGCACAGTGAATTCAAGGCCAGCCTGAACTATATAATGACACCCAGTGTCAGAAACCAAAACAGACCCAGGCGTAGTGGAGCACACCTGTAATCCCAGTGCTCAGGAGGCTGAGGCAGGAGGATCGTCAAGAGTTCGAGACCAGCCTGGGCTACAAAGTGAGCTCAAGGCCAGCCTGAACTGCATAGCGAGACCCTGTCTCAAAAAACCAAACAAACACGTAAATAAATAAGGCATGGTAAGAGGTTAATGATAACAAATAATAAAAGAGAATAATTATAGTAAGTGGATATAGCTCTCTCAAAAATGGAATTTTAATTTACTAGTTTTGGATTACAGTTTACTGAATAACCTCAGAAAATGAAACAGCAGATGGCGGAGGGAGACTACAGTACTTACACTAATTTTTAAAACTGTCAACTATTAATAACAATCTGTTGGGAGCTGTAAGCATCACTGATGATATCTTACTTTAGAAGATTTAAATCATCCAGGTTTCTTTAGGAATGTGAGGTATTTTACAAAATGCTTGTTGAGTGAATGCTGGGTGAGGGGAGCCTTGGAGGATGAGGAGAGACTAGTTGGTGCCCTAGGGAAGTTTGCCCTCCCCAGCCCTGCGGTCCAGATCCTGCTGCCTCTCTGCACCCCAACCCCTGCAGTAGGAATGCCAGGAAGAGCTCTAAGGAGGGAAAAGGAGGGAAGAGCTCAAAGGCAGAGCCGCCATACTGCTCCGCAGAGCCAGGAGTGAGAGCTTCCAGTTGTCATGGTGTCACTCTAGTAGCATCTGTCACTTCAGAGCCACTTACTAAAATCTTGGGGTGGTACCCTGAGGGTTTCTCTCAGCCCTGTTAGTCAGAGAGCTGGGCAGGGAGAGGGACGAGGTCAGCGTTCCCCACCCCATCCAGAACGTTCTCAAATCACCTTCAGGACTTATGGGCCTGACCTAGCTCTGGGTGGATCTCCAGACTGTCCCCTTAAGGCAGCCCAATTAGTCCTCTTGACATACCTATGGGTGGCGCCAGCCTCGGCCTGGTGGAGGCCGCCAGAGTGCTGAGCAGTGACAGGGACTGCAGCCCAGAGGGGTTCTCTCTTTCCCACTGTGCATGAGCGAGTGAGTCCCTCCAGCTGAAGTCATGGGTACAAGGGATGTCATCTTTCCGGGAAGCGTCTTTGTCTAATCGAGAAAGGGAAGGCATTTGCACTCTGGTTCACAGCACACTCTTGAAGCTCACAGCTGACAGCGGGGGCAGGGGTGCGTCTGGTGTGGCAGGCACCACTGGAGATAATCCCATGCATCTGTGCTCCTTTTACCCTCATGACATAATCCCCATTTTACAGATGCGGAATCTGAGGTCCAGAGAGGTTGAGTAATGTTATGAGCGCAGAAGATCAAAGTCAAAGCTTGGTCTGGGTCCTCCTGTTGGCTCTGTCTACTCAATGTGGCTGAAGCCTTGGCATCACTGAGGAGTATGTGAGAAATGATCGTCTTAAGCCTACCCTCCCCACGATGAATTAAGACCTGCATTGCAACAAGACCCCAAAAGTCTGTTTGTGAGCTAAACTCGGAAAAGTGCTGCCATAACAGTCACTCCAACCACAATGGGAAGCTGCAAGATCAGCCACACAGGTAATAAACTTTGGGCTCTGGTTTTTCCAACTGTAGTTTCTCTCCGTCTCTCCCCTCTCTTCTCTCTCTCTCTCTCTCTCTCTCTCTCTCTCTCTCTCTCTTTGTCTTTTTGAGACAGGGTCTCACTTTGCAGTTGAGGCTGGCCTCAAGCGCATTTTGTAGCCCACGTTGGTCTCAAACTCACAATGATCCTCCTGCCTCAGCCTCCTGAGTGCTGGGATTACAGGCATGTGCCACCACGCCCAGCTTCTTCCCTCTCTTCCTGAAAGTTCCAAAAGGGTGAGCTGTAACAGTACTCCCAAGCTGTCTGTCCTCCAATGAGAAAGGAGGGTCCAGGAGACACCCCAGAACAGCACACTGAAACCAGCCTAGGAACACCTTCGGCTGGGGGGCAGTGGAGACGTTCCCATGATGCCACACACCTTGTAGCCCTGAAATTCTAGCTGTTCTCTCCAGTTCCAGAAATAAGTCGGAAATTCTCTCTATTTCTATCTCCCTCACCACCACCCTAACCTCATGGGGAATGTTTTGAGTATGAACATATGTGTAAAACCAGAAAAATGAGTCGCCATGATGTCATCAGTCACAGAACATAAAAAAGCAATCAGGCTGGGAGGAGATGTGGATCAGCAACAGCTGTGCTCATTAGTTAGGACAAGGTATGACTGGGCAGCCTCCAGGCTGAACATGGTCTAGAAAAAACGTGTTTGCACGCTAAGTGGTGGTCATTTCCATTGCCAGCTCAGCTAACGTTATCTGTTAGGGAAATTTTCTCAGTTAACCTGTCCCAAGCTGGCCCTCTCCTCGTACCAGGACTGTCTAGCTCACATGATAGAGTGGTGAGAATGTGGGCTGCGGAGCCAGGCTGTCTGCCTTTGAATTCTGACCCTGCCTCCTCATAACATTACTCAACCTCTCTGGACCTCAGATTCTGTAAAATGGAGAGTCCCACACCTGTACCATTCTTTTCTTTTTTTTTTAGTGAGACAGGGGCATGTTGCATAAAACAACCCAAATTTTTGGCTTTTCTCAAAAAATTGGCAGAGTTGGCAATACCAGGCAAGCATCCAGCGTAGCAGCAATGAATTGAAGCTTTAACTGAAAACTTTACTTCTTACTGACCCCACCGTCCCCACCACTCCCTAGTGTCTGCTCCATGCTGCCCTCAAGGGATCAGGTGCCAGCAGTTGTTTTAATTGTAATTGAGTTTGGAGAAAAGTTAGCCATTTCTGGTGTCTACGTCCCCCAGAACTTCACCTGCTTTTACTCCCTGCAGATGTACAAGTATCTAAGCTTGGATTTGGATAAAAGTTAGCAGAAGATGCAGCATATCTTCTAAATTTCTAAATAGGACATGATGTTCTGGCTGTCTCCTGAGCCAGTGTGGATACCTAATGCATTAGTGGCACATGACATGGGTATGTATTGAGCTCCCATCGTGACCCCAAGGTAATTCAGAGACATAAATACAATTTAGTATTCACTGAAGAATGAAGCCTACAACTAGAGAATAATGTAAGAGAGGTTAAAAGCCGGGAAAGATAAGGCTGGGTGGGAAGGTGTGGCCCGGTGAGGGATTTAGGATGGGCAGGATTTTGAGCGCAGGCTCAGGGGAAAGAGTGGAGGGGGCTGGGTGGGGAATGATGTTTCACTGAGGTTGACTGTGGTAGACAGGACTGGAGGAGACATTAAGCCAGGTACAATGGGGAGTTTATGCAGGGCTGTTGGTGCTAAGCTGAGTGGAGGCGGGCTGAGCTAGAACTTGGAATGGAGCTGAGTGGAACCGGGCTGCTGCTTCCAGCTTGCATCATGTTTCCCTAGGCAGAGGCTTGTGCTTCCCAGAATTCCCTGCCTAGGCCTGCTCCAGTGAACTCTAGGACTCAGCTCAGACACTAAGCTTCTGACGCTAGTGTCCTGGGAGGACTAAGGGATCCCTTCCTTTGTGTGCCTTCTGCACCTCAGGCTAGAGCTTTGAAAGGTGTCTGGAAGGAGCGGTTTTGTCATTTTAGTATTTACCCACCTGGTATAAACTTCTTAAAAAGACACAGTGTCTTTCTACATGGTGCCGAAAGCCACGAGCAAATAAGTGTCACTAACAAAGCACTCACTGCATGCTTTAGAGTGAATGCACTAGTGGACAAACCAGTGGGAGATTACTACAGGCCTGAGGTGAGAAGGACTGGGCCAGGGTTAGATCTATGGGAATGGAAATGAAGTTTAAAAAGGCAGCCAGGGGAGCAGTGCATGCCTGTAATTATAGCTACTCGGGAGAGGCAGAAGCATTGTAAGTTTGGCAACATAGTGAGACTGTCTCAAAATAAAATTTTTAAAAAGGCTAGGAGTGTAACTCAATTACAGCACTTGCCTAGCACACACGAGGCCCTGGGTTCAATCCCAGTACCACATAAAAAGGAAAGAGGGAGAGAAGGTGGGAGGGAGAGAAGGAGGGAGAGAAAGAGAGATTGGGTATTGGTATGGTGGTCAAAGAGCCGAGAAAGATTCAGGCTATGGCGGAGAGAGGCTAGCAATCCTGATGGCACCAGGAAGGCCCAAGGGGGTGCTGACTCTAGGGCTGCGGCATAGACAGCTGGCTGAGGCTTGGTGCCCCGCACCCTCTATTACCTGAGCAGGTCTTTTTCCTGTTCATCTCTTTGTTGCTCCTGGAATTCCAGACATTTCAGGATCAAGGGAATGAAGGTCAAAAGGAAAGGAATAGAACATTAAACTTACATTTCAAACCTTATTCCTAGTTAGACTTTTCCCAATGTACAAGTGTTAGAGATAAATATAAACCGGGAAAGGGCCAGCTGTGGCTACATTGGGCGGGTGTGATGCATATTAAATTTCTAGAAGAAAAGAGGGAAGAAGGAGGTGGGGAGCAGAGCCCAGGCTACTGGTTTTGCTGTGGAGGAGGGGATGTGACTGCATCTCTGCTGGCCTGCATCTCAGCCATTTATTTTATGTACTAAGTTGCATAATGCCTGTAATCCCAGCACTCAGGAGGCTGAGGCAGGAGGATCATTGTGGGTTTGAGACCAGCCTGGGTTACAGAGTGAGCTCAAGGCCAGCCTGAACTGCATAGCGAGACCTTGTCTCAAAAAGAAAAAAAGATAAGCTGCATGTTGTTACCAGTGGGCAAAAGACTGATAATTGGAACCAGACTAGGACCTGCCCGAGTGAGGAGAAAAACCATCACTCAGGCTTCATTCTGGGAAACAGAAGAAAAGCAGCTAAATGTCTGCACAAAGTGGTTATTGAGATGACATTGAAGACAAAGTGAACCCTCCTCTTCATGCACTCTTCTGGCCTGGCTGCATGTGCCAGGCCAAGCTAGGGAGCCACAGCTTCCTAGCTGGTTCCTCCCAAGCTTTTCTCCCTCCCTTCAAGTCAACTGGCATGCAACAGCCAGCGTGACCTTTTGAAAATGTAAATTGCATCACACTGTTTAAAATGTGCCTCGAACTCCCAGTACATACATGTTGAAATCCCTTTTTAGGGCTTCCCAGGCCCTGTCCACTTCTATTTGTTCTCTTCTGCTACCACCTGCTCTTTCCTACTGACCTTCCTGTCCTTTCTCTAAATTCACCAAGCTGCTCCCCCTGGGTAAGGCTTCATTTGTGAGCCCATTTGTCCCCTGACCTGCCTAGCACTTCTCCACTTTTTTTTTTTCCAATAAGGTCTGGCTATGTAGCCCAGGCTGGCCTCAAACTCATGGTGATCCTCCTGCCTTGGCCTCCCAAACACTGGAATTATAGGTATGGGCCACAACACTCAGCTACTTCTCCACTTTTTATCTAGTTATTGCCTATTTATCCTTCAGGTGTTAATCTCCTGACCTCCTGGAATTTTTCTGTGGTACCTACAGGGGGCTTCTGCAGCTACTAAAAGCTGTCTGTACCAGTGATTGCCAGTAGGCAGGAATCACTGTTCCCTTCTCCCTCTGGAGCCAAGTGCCTAATTTTGTTTGGACTCGTGGCTACAAAGAAGTGAGATTGAATTGCCCAGCCTCTTCTGTGGCTCGGCATGACCATGGGACTGAGTAATGGCCAATGAACAGAAACTATCCCTTAAATAGTAAATTCAAAAAGTTCAGTGGTATAGGCTGGGCATGGTGGCACACATCTGTAATTTCAGTGCTTTGGGAGGCTAAAGCAGAAAGACTGAAGGTTTGAGCCCAACCTGGGCAAATTAGTGACATAACACTCTGGTTTAATCACTTAAGGCACTCAAAAAGTTGGTCCAAAATATGTTGGTCAGCCAGGGATAGAACTCAGTGGCACAGCACCTGCCTGATAAGCATGAGGTCCTGAGTTTAATTCCTAGTACCAAAAAAAAAAAAAAAAGAAAAAGAATAGAAAAAAACCCCAAAATACGTTGGTCTATTAGAATCCAGTATCCTCTAGCTCAGCAATGTGGTATCTTGCCCAGAAATTTGCTAGTTACAGTACAATACGCAGAGTGATTCATTCTTTAGCACTGAGCAGCTAAGTCATTATTTTGGGTTAATACTTTTCTACCTCTAACTCAAGCTACATTCATAAATCAACTTATGCAAGCTTAAGGACTGCATGGCTCCTCTTATAGAAGAACCCCAAAATATACATGCAGAGCAGAGTAAGAGATAGACAGTAGGAAGTAGGGAGAGGGCCTTTCTCAAATGGGAAGAAGATCCAGAGATGGGATCAGAGGGGTGGGAGGAGCTGGGCGTGATGGCGCATGCCTATAATCCCAGCTCAGGAGGCTGAGGCAGGAGGATCGTTGCAAGACCAGCCTGGGCTGCAAAGTGATCTTAAGGCCAGCCTGAACTGCATAGGGAGACCCTGTCTCGAAAAGTCAAAAAGACAAAAAAAAAAAAAAAAGAAAAAAGCCCCCAGAGGGGTGGGAGGGGAGAGGCAGGGCTGGCAGGGCTGGAAGAAAGAATGAAGCTGTGTTATGTGCAACCGTTATGCACTGCAAACATGCACTGAGAAAAACTTTTTTTAAAGCGTCAGTGAGACAAGTTAACATCTATTTAGAGTTCACATATGTCCACCTCTAAGTCTGCTGAGCAGCAGGCTAAGGACTTGACCCATCTGGGTTCGTTTAATCCTAACGATATCTGAATTCACTTTATGGATTTGAAAACTGAGGCCCAGAAGGGTTAGGTAATGGCTCAAGTTTATCAAACAGTGAGTGGGCCCAGGCCTATGCATGCTCTTTACTACTCTGAGAGATTGCTTCCTCTAAGGACTTCTTCCCAGCTTACTACCAGCACACAGTAAGGAAGGTGAAGCCCAGCATAGTGGCACCTGGCTGTAATCCCGGTCCTTGGGAGGCTGAGGCATGAGGGTTGCCATGAGTTTGAGGCCAGCCTGAACTATATAGTAAAACCCTGTGTAAGAAAAAAGAATGGCAACTTGTTTTGCCATGAGATTTGTTGGTATAAATGGTTCCTGTTGTGACAAAAACTTCTCTCTGACAGGTCATTTTTCTCTTGCTAATCGGTTTCTGTTCTTTTACACCACAAACGACACGCACCAGGACCCCAGGCCTCACCTTACCTTTGCTCTCTGCTCACGGTGTCCTTTGGTCTAATTCTCTCAAATCCTGCCGCTATTATATCAACCAGGCTTACAACTCAGTGCTAAGGCCTTATGCACATCAAGGCACATTTCCTTAGGCATGGGGAAAATAGACCTGTACCCTGGTGTTGTTCCTGGGACGGACCACACAGAAGTCTGATGTGCTATAGAATCTGAGTGGAGGTCTAGTAAACAAATCTAACAGGGAGTCAGGGTTTGAACAGTGCCTTGATTAGTTCCTTCTCTTTTTTTTGGCCTTTTTGAGACAGGGTCTTGCTATACCATTCAGGCTGGCATTAAGCTCATTTTGTAGCCCAGGTTGGCCTTGAACTCGCAACGATCCTCCTGCCTCAGCCTCCCGAGTGCTGGGATTACAGGCGTGCACCACCATGCCCAGCCTATTTCTCTATAGGACTAGGAACTGGACTAAAAATTAGGCTGAATTTTTTCTACCTGTGTTTCTAACTCATTCTCATTGTTGGAGAGTTACTCTTCAGTGCCTGCTGTGTTTACTGTGTGGTGGAGACCCAGGCAAAGAGGCCAGGGGTAGGTGGCCTGAGTCAAGGATAAAGACTGGGTACTGTGTGGTGGCATTTTGTGCCACTTCCTGTGCTCATTAACCAAGGGACTTGGTTTCTGGGTCTCCTGGCCCAGCACATCTGGGCTGTAGGAGGGGACATCAGTGGCTGGCCTGATTTGAGTCATGTACCTGAAGCGTTTCTGCTGGTGCAAGTCCTCAAAGATCTGAGAGATAGCCTCGCTCTCGCCTTTGTTCATCAGCTGTATAAAGTTCTCGCTGGCCTGGGAGGCTTGGAGTTTCTTCTGTATTAACTATATGGAGAACAAACAAACAAATAGGTGGATCGCTACATTTTCTTACTATCGTGATCCAGACTCTTGGATATCACATAGACAACAGAAAAATAGTTTATTTCACCTAAAACCCTCCCATTGGGCAGCCACACCTCCTGCCTTGGAGGCAATCCTGAGACCTTATCTGTTTATACCCATGTATTGGTACAAATATCCTTTGGTGCCCTAAGGGTAATACCTTCATTGAATAATTTAGTAGATAACCTATTCCTATTAGTATACCTTAACATAGCTTAGAAAGTTTATGCTACTTAGTTTTGTACTTAAATGTAAGGATTTCATATATTTATTAAGAGAATTTAATGAATGCTTTCCTTTTTTCTTTTTGTCTTTTTGTCTTTTTGAGACAGGGTCTCACTATGCAGTTCAGGCTGGCCTTGAGCTCATTTTGTAGCCCAGGCTGGTCTTGAACTCACAATGATCCTCCTGCCTCAGCCTCCTGAGTGCTGGGATTACAGGCATACACCATCACACCTAGCTTAATGAACGCTTTTAAAATTAATTTCTCTAACAAAAGTGCTATAGGAAGCTGCTTTTTTTTTGTACCGGGAATTGAACTCAGGATCTTGCACTTACCAGGCAGGTGCTGTGCCACTGAGCTATATCCCTGGCCTGGAAGCTGCTTTTTACAGCTGGGTAAAATTAATTTCTCTTCTCTTCCGGTGTGATGCTCAAGGTGCTCCAGCTGTGCATGCTGGCCACACTCATTCATTCATTTGTCAATTAGTCATTCATTCAGTATTTATTGAAGGCTAACTTCATTCTAAATAGTAAGCATTATAGCAGTAAAGAAGACATAAAAATCTACCTTCATAGAATTTGTGTTATAGCTCAAGTCAGATTCACATCTTTCCTGCTCAAAGGACTAAAGCAAAAAGTGCAGGTGGCCTCACTGGAGAAATCCATCAAACATTTAAAGAAGCAATAAAAATCCCTCAAAAACTTATTCAGAAAACAAACCAGCAAACTAGAGCAGGAAACACTTCCTGACTTACACAAGGGGCCTACAGTTAACTTGAAACAGCCAGAGTTTCACAAAGATCCCAAGAAAACTATAGACCAGAACCTCTCATGAATACAAAGGCAAAAATCACCTACACAACGATAGTAAACTGAATACTGTAGCATAGAAAAAGGATTATATGGGCCAAAAACAAATGGGATTTATTGTAAGATGTAATGGGTTAACATAGAAAAAGCAATCAATGTAATAGAATATATCATCAGGATAAAGGAAAGACCACACGATCATCTTCACAGATGCAGAAAAGCATTTTAAAAAACTCAATAATCATTTGGGATGAAAATTCTCAATAAAGAAAGAATGAAGGGCTGGTTGTGATGGCGCATGCCTGTAATCCCAGCGCTCAGGAGGCTGATAGGAGGCTGACCGCAAGTCTGAGGCCAGCCTGGACTACATGGTGAGTTCAAGGCCAGCCTGAACTGCATAGTGAAATCCTGTCTCAAAAAAGACCAAAAAAAAAAAAAAAAAGGCGACTGATACACTGATCTTAAAATTCATATGGAAATGCAAAAATCTAGAATAGTGAAAATGATCTGAGAAAGAATGAAATTGGAAGACTTACATTACTGTGAAACTTAATGTGAAAACTTACTGTCAAACTTCATTAATCAATACTCCCTGGTGGGGCCAGGGATATACCTCAGTGGCACAAGCATCTACCTGGCAAGCACAAGGTCCTGAGTTCAATTCCTGGTACACCCCTGAGAAACCACTTTTAAAATATCAATATGTAATACAATAACCACTGTTAATTTCCTACTACTTTGTAACTCTCTATTGCTGGTATTGTTCTTATGCTATTTTGTAACTGGGTGTCTGTCTGTTAATATGTTTTCCTTCTTTTATTTTTAAAATAAATTTTAAAAAATTCCCGGTACACAAAAAACATACTCTGTGGTACAGGCATAAAAATAAACAAATCAATTAATAGGACAGAAGTGAGAATCTGGAAATAAATCCTTACATGTATGGTCAATTGATTTTTCAACAAAGATGTGAAGACAATTCAAACAAGAAGGGGGAAAAAATATATATACAAAGATAGTCATGGTAGTTATACTCCTAATTTCTCTTAGTTTATTGAAAAGAAAGGTTTGGGCTAATACTATTGGAACAATTAAATGCCAATATCTTGTACTCTAAGTAACTAATTTAAAGATAACAATATGCAATGTATTAACCATTGTTACCTTCCTATTATTTTGTTTTGAAATGTTTGGGGTTTTTCTTCTTCAAAATAGAAACATTTTAAAAATTAAAAAAGTAAATGGTGTTGGAACAATTGCATGTCCACATACTAAAGGAGAAAGAAAAAAAGTGAATAAACTTAATCTTTTACCTGTACCATACACAAAATACTAATTCAACTTGAATTATAGACAGGATTACAAGAGCTAAACCCAGGAAGCTTCTGGGAGAAAACAGGATAAAACTTTTGTGATTCTGGGTTGATCAAGGAGTTTCAGATATAGTACTCAAAGCCAGTACCATAAAAGAAAAATCTAACAAATCCGCTTTGTCAGAATAAAAAGCTTTGGGGCCAGGGATATAGCTCAGTGGCACAGCGCCGGCCTGCCAAGCGCAAGGTTGTGAGTTCGATTCCTGGTGCCAAAAAATTAAAAGCTTTTGCTCCTTGAAAGGCATCATTGAGTTAAAGACATCACGGTACTGGGACCCATGTTTACGGTAGCGCAATTCATGATAGTGAAATATTGGAAGCCTCCTATATGTACATCAGCAGATGAATGGATAAAGAGAGTGCTTATACACAATGGAATACTACTCTGCCATAGAGATAAACTTGCCGGCCATGGTGGCACACGCCTGTAACCCCAGCACACGGGAGGCTGAGGCAAGAGGATCATTGTGAGTTCGAGACCAGCCTGAGCTACAAAGTGAGCTCAAGGCCAGCCTGAACTGCATAAGGAGACCCTGTCTCAAAAAGACAAAAAAAAAAAAAGAGAGATAAACTTGAATCATTTGTGGGAAATGGATGCACCTTGAGACTATAATGTTAAATGAAATACATGAAACACAGAGGTATAAATATCGTATTGTTCTTCTTATACAAGAAATCCAAATTATAAAGAAATTTATAATTACAAATTATAAAGAGCAAAATGAAAATTACATAGTAGTATATGTGCTGCTGAAGTGAGCACAAAAGACACAGAAGAGGGAGATAGATCTTTCTCAAATGGGAAAGGGATCAAGAGATGGGAGAGAACGGGCATGGTGGCACAAGCCTGTAATCCCAGCACTCAGGAGGCAGAGGCGGGAGGATCACCACAAGTTCAAGGCCAACATGGGCTACATAATGAGACACTGTCTCAAAAAAAAAAAAAGTGGCCCTGAATCAAGGCCAGCAGTCTTCGGTAGCTGTTGGTTTCAAGTAGGAGCCTAAAGTGGTATCTTTCTATGGTCTGTTGGCCATTTCAGAACTTTAGAAATGTAATGGTCAATTCATTAGAAAGTAACAAATAACTAAATAAATTTTACGAGAGGACTTCAAGATGGCGACCGGGTAGGCAGCGGAGAGAGAACCTCCCGGAGGAATGCCACTCAGACAAAGGAATATAGGAATATAGCAACATGTGAAGGACAAAAGGGAAAGAGGTGGGTATCCTGAACTCAGGAAGGATCTGAAATGGGAATTGAAGCCCTTGGAAAGACTAAGCAAAACCTTTGCTGGAGGAAAGGATCAGAGATTCCCCTGGTGCAGTCGGGGGCAGAGGAGGAGGAAGTCACCGCTCCAAGCACACCCATGGCCCACGCCCTCATTCCGGCATTCACAGCTTCAGCTTCGGAGGCCCACGCTCATGGAAGCCTCCCAACTCGGCCAGGGGAGAGCGGAGTTCCAAGAGCTGGTCCAGGGCTGGAGAGAGGAGGGTGCAGCCAGGAAAGAAGGCAGTGGCGGTCAGGAGCAGTTGTCGAACCCAGTGTGAGAATGAGAGGTTGCGACAGCCACTGGGGCAGAGTCTCCACCCTGCGGCAACCTTCCTAATCAGTGCCTGGAGAGAATCAATGCAACTAGTACACAGCGCACCACACCCGGCTCTGCACCTGCCTTGAGGTGGTGGCCGCCTGTCTCTCTGCTGGGTGAGCCGCTACCAGCGGTGAGCTGCGGCGGCTCCCAGAGATCTGGCCAAGGAGCGGATGGGGGCTCCAGCACCGCAATGGGAGGGAGATGCAGATGGAGGTGGATTGCGAGGCTCCACGCCCTTCTCACTCCAACATCAGGCAGGAAGCACGAGCTGGGTTGCCAGAACTCAGCTCCCACCATGAACTCTCTGGGAGCACCTTGAGTCTCAGCGGCTTGAGCAAGCACCGCCTGTTCCTGGCAACAATGGGACGAATCCACAGTCTTCAGGACTCACCCAAAACTATTAATGTGAGCACCAAGAGGGTCTCCTTACAGCTTGCACATATGAACCTTGCATGAACCCATAGCAACAAATTAGATGAAAAGCAGCAGACTGGGAGTCTGAAAAACAACAACATA
>PVLD010013591.1:19084-55587 GCA_004027595.1 Dinomys branickii | reverse complement strand
TTTGGGAGAATGTCCCTTAAGCTGTCTGCTGAGATTTCTGCTTCTACTCCCTATCCCGAGACCTGACTGGGGCGCATAAACAGCTTGCCGCCCCAGGGACCTTGCAGGCAGGCCACTCAGGTGTTCCTCCCTGGGTGGAGCTCCTCCCCCCCTCACAAATCCCACTGTGGCACCTAGCCAGCTCTTCCAACCCTGGGATTCTGCAGTCAGTAAAGCTGCTCAGATGTCCCTCGCTGGGCGGAGCTTCTTCCCGACTCAGAAAAAACTGGTCAGTGCGCCCAATCAACTCACCCTGGGATCGTGCAGACAGGAATGCTGTTCAGATGCATCTCCCTGGATCGAGCTTCTTCCTGACTCAGAAATCCTGCTGCGGTGTTCACTAGGCTCTCCCGTTCCGAGATCTGTCCTGGCAGGAGATCCTGGAGCTCCCTGGCACTTTTCTGCCTCCTCGGCTTTCTCACAGGAGCCACCGATCGCAGCTGCCACAGTTTGCACGGCGCTAGCTGCCGGGGTGGGGCTCTGAGCGGGATCCCGGACCGCTGCCCAGATTGGTGCAGTCTGCCCCAGGAGCGTGTTCTCTGAATTTACTCTGCTCCGCCGCCTCCAACAAATACTGCTTACAGCCGCCTCCGAGCCGATCGGGTTCAGGAGCTGGGAGGGTCCGTCACGCCGCAATCCCTCTCTCGGCTGTATGTGGATTGAGCCGAGCTGCGGCCAAGTGCAGCGCTGATCCCTTGGGCGCCCAGCTCTCAGGATCCGCCCACTTCTTGCCGCCGCTTATCCAGCCGACCCTTTAATGCTCAGGCCGCGGAGAGCAACACGATCACTGATTGTTTTTAAAACAAATGTTTTTACTAGTCTGTATTTTCCTAAATTTTGCCACTTGAAAATATTGGTCTGTTCTTAGCGTGCTACACTAGCTCCCAAACATAGGCATGAGAATAAAGACAATACAACTGATATAAACAGAATTTGCAGCCTTACACTCTGTATTTCAAATATAATAAATTTTGGCTCGATATAATCAATACAGTTTATTGATATTGCTCCAGATATTGCTCTGTGAATCAACTCATTAAATGGAAGGGCAGGGCATGATGATGAGGCTGAGAACACGGACAGCAGAAAGACCAGAGGGAGAAGTGATTTTCACACCAGAAGGAACTGGGTAAGTTGTGGTGGCAGATGGGACCATGTGAACTAGGCAAGTGGAAAACGCAGCAAAGTAGCAGAACACGTGGACAGGTAGAAGCAGAAAAATGAGTGTCTCCCTGCAGAGATGGAAGATAGTTTATCTTACTAATATCAGATTGTCAAGACTGTAAGAAAAATTTAAAAGGATGAGAGATTACAGGAGACAATGACATGAGAACACGTTTTCACTATAGAACTGAGAATTTTCATTTTTATTTCAAGGCTTTGAAAATGTGAAAACTTGCCAATGTTAAAAATCACAAAGTGCAATGGAGAAAATTCATTACTGTAAAAAAAGGAGATAAAAGGTTAAATTTATAAGAAAGTGAGAAGCATTCTATCATGTATCCATCATCTAACATCTATCTATCATCTATCTATCTGTCTGTCTGTCTGTCTTGGTTACTATTTTCTCATTGCCAATAGAAAATACCCCACATCCAAATGAGGGAAGGAAAGGTTGATTTAGCTTACAGTCTGTGGAGGTTTCAGTCCATACTTGGCTGGCTCAGAGGCAGAGTGGCACATGGCAGAGGGCAAAACGTTCATGGCAGCAGAGCACAGCAAAAACAAGAGCAAAAGGGAGGAATGGTGGGCAAGCAGCCTCTTTCCACCTCCCTTACATTGTAAACTGGCTACCCCCACCCAGGGGGTGTGTAGCTCTCACATAATCTCCATGCCCTCCTCTTCCACAGCCTCAGGATGTGTACAAAGCAAGCACTGTGGCTTCCTGCTGAGTCACTCAGCGGAACCTCTAGACTCCCCAAGTTGACACAATGTATCAACCATGACACTATCTATCATCTACCTGTCATCTATCTGTCTGTCCACCTGTCTACCATCTATCATCACCTACATACGTTTTTATAGAGCAGAAGAGGAGAGCCTGAAGCTTTTGACCTGCTCGTGGCCTTTCTGACATCTTCTTTCTTGTCAGTACAAGGAGGGTTCTTTCAAGCTGTTTCAGAAATCTTTGCTTTATCAAAAATAACCCTATAAATGTAATGTGTTAAATGCTCTGGAAATTTTGATTAAAGTGTTTAAACTCATAATAATTAACTTGTATGCAGCATTCAAACTCTAAAAACAATCAAATTTCTTTATATTAAAATAGATGAAATATGGAGACTACATTAACACAAATATTTTATAACATTGATGAAAAATACTTTAGTAATTATTGTTCCAATATTTTCAAATGAGAAATGATATTCTTTACTAAATTGTTGACACATTACCTCTGAAAATTATACAAATCAGTGCCTTTTCACTATTATAAAAGTGCAAACCTATCATTTTCACACAAAAATACTGTGGATGACTTTATTCAATCACCAAAATAGTGTCTGAATTTTGGAAATACATCATATCTATTCACATCAAGCATTTCATTTTACTACTTCTTTTATAAAATGATCAGCAAATATTAAATTGTAATGCAATAAGTGGTAGGGTAATGGAATGATGTAATACACTATATTGTATATTCAAATATCAATTTCAAAGTCTTAAAGGACAAGTACACATTTTTCCAAAGTACAAAAATAGAATGTAAAAGTTCAGACGCTTTGAGACTAATCTTAATAGCTCTACCTGAGTATTTCTGGTATTCAAGGCTACAGTGTAATTCTAATAAAACCAGACATTTTATCTCCAAGATAGTTTTTTATGCATATTAATTATACTGAATATTGGGTTATGTTTCCTAAACATAAATATACAAAATAACCATTATTCAACAAGACTAGAGAATGTTATACTGGTTCAATATATGTTAATAGTAACATGATTCATTTACATAGCTGTGAAGGAAATCTTGACCCCTCTCTTAGCTCCTACATAAAATTTAATGAGTCAGTGTTCTCCCTTTTACAAAACAACGGAAAATAAATATTCTTTTTAAAATTCCTTCCGTACTATCAATTCAGAAGTTCTGCTTTGAACTTAACGCTCATGTGTGTTCTGCATTGTGATCTCTGGTCCCACTGGCTGCTGGACACCTCTGGGAACAAAGAGCATTGGTGTCACTTTGTGAGGAGAATGGAGAAAAGGTAGTATTTCACAAATCATACTTCACTCTACTGATTTCCACATTTTGCTCTGTCTTAGTAATGGGTTCCAGTGAACAGTTAGCATTTAATCCTGTCCACATAGCATACAATGTGTCATTTTTCATTTAACAGTTTTAGTATGTGCTCTTTACTTTTGGATTCCAATAATTTAATTACTATGTCTCTGTGTTGGAATGTACTTTTTATTAGAGTTGATGCTTGCTTAACATTTTAATATTCCTATATATAATTAATAACATCTCTAACATTAACATATCTAACATATGTAATATTAATATTAACACTAATTAACGTATCTCAATAATATTAGTTATATTAGTTGCTATAACATATCCAATTTGGAGCTACTTTGGAGCGTATTATGTTGAAATTTCTTTGTCCTCTTTTTCTATCACTCCTCAAATTTGTGGTATCCTAGTCACACAATAGCCAAGGACTGTCATCTAAAAAGTTTCTAAGGAACTGTTCTTAAATTTTTTTCCTCCATTTTTTTGTAGTTCCCTTGGATCCTGCTCGTTAGTTTATTTTCAAGTAAATATTCTCTTTATTCCAGCGACTGATTTTGACTGTAACAACATAAAGTGATCTTTAAAATTATATTTTACATGCCTAGATTTTTCATTTTTTCTGTATACATGAAATGTTTAAATTATCACTCATTAAACAGGTTTTATTTTCCTACATTGAGGATAGTTATAATAAAGTCTTTAAGATCCTTGTCATTTCATTGGAGCATATGGTGGATCACAAAGTTACACTTCACAGAATTTCTTTTTTCTTTAGGTTTTTTGGACTTCATCCAAGATATTATGAATATTAAGTTGGAGATCCTGGATTGCTGTTATCCTTTTTTAGACTTTTCCCTTTCAAGATTCCTTTACTTTTTTTTTTTTTTTTTTTTTTTTTTTTTTTTTTTTTTTTTTTTTTTTTTTTTTTTTTTTTTTTTTTTTTTTTTTTTTTTTTTTTTTTTGCTAATAGCACTGAGTCTTTTTTTCTTCCTGGAGAGAACACTATAAGTTTCTCTGCATGTGTCATCACTCTGTTTTCTTAAGCTTCATGAACTGGCTCCACACTAGTACCGTGGAGAGGGAATCAGGTGTGCAGCTTCCTCTGTGCCCACTTCCTGTGCTCAGGCACTCTTTGTTTTATGTCCATAACTTTCATATGCTCATCTTTATGGCATATGTTGGTTTACGGTTATTGTCCTCCAGATATATGTCAACATGGCCGTCATGTAACACTGTTAAATGTAGAAGTAACATTAGTTCTTTTTTGCTTGTGTGAATTTTATCACCAGATAAAATGCAGAGGGCTACGCTATCCAATTAAACACCCGGCTATTACTACCAACTGGCAATTATGCTACAGAACACTAACAGAACAGAGAATCATCTTCCAGAAACATTAGGTAATTGAAACAATTAAATGAGCTAACTTAAATGAATAGCAGAACTATTGAGGCAAAATTAAGAAAACTGCTAATCTTCACCGCTTCTAAGGGGCTGGAAACAAAAGCATAGTAGAATGTAAGACTGCTCAATTATATGAGTAGAAACATAAATATTTAGTTGTAATTTCGGAAGGTGGTATATAAGAGTGATGCTAGCGGAAATGTTCATGGTGCTGGGAGTGATGTCGGCAGTGTTAGCGATGGTAAGAGTATTAGCATTGGAGGTGCTGATTTTGGTAGCATTGTATGGCATGGTGATAATAATGATGTTGAGATCTGAAAAATTATTTGAAGAATAGATTAGATAATAAGTTTCAAAAGAGAAGGAAAAGTGAAACTATGCTAACATTGAGAAATACATTTTGCAGGAACCAACCCAAAGTTACACTGACTTCAATTTAAATTACTAATGCTAAATAGTTGAATCTTGTTTAGCAGATTTGATATGTTCTCCAAGTCAAGAACTTGCTCTTGTTTCTTAAGACTGAAACTATATTACTTCTTAGAATTACATCTACCATCCTTCCCTCCCTGTTCTTCCTGCCAGTTTGTTCATATTTCTTTTATAATTCTTACCATGAAGAAATAGATATATATTCTTACACGGATTATTTGAGAATGCCCTTTCATTCTCTGTATTATCTTGCATGTTTCCTTGAATGATGCTTATATTAGAAAGTATGGAATTAGAGCCACTGTTTGGAATATACAAAAATTATATATTAATTTTTTCTTTTAAATAAAATTAATTTACCTCTAAGGTCCCATAAATGGATTGTCTGGAACTATATTCTAAATTTTTTATAAGACAAAGGTTTTTCCTTCTATTTAGGCTCACCCTGTATTCATCAATGATTTATATAGAAAACAAATAAAGTTTACTCTTCCTAAATTTCGTAGATACTCTCTGCCACTACATGCCTCTTGGTATTAACATACATAAACTTTGAGTGTTTTCATATGAGGTCCTACAATACTGAAGTGGAAAACCTGTGCCTAGGGACCAGCCCCATAAGCCAACTTGGAGTCACTCATGTCCTTCTGCTACCTGGCCTGTTTCTACAGAGGCAGTGGGGTGAGTAATCACATACGCATGGCCCTATTTTATCTTTCCCTCCAGGGATGGATATTTCCTTTTCTTTCTGACATTTTGAATTCACTCCCTTGTAATTTGGGAAAACCCCATTCTACAGTCTCAAAATGAAGCATAAGAGTACTCTAGAAAAACATTGTTCTTTAGGAACTGTTACTTTTCTGAATCTTGGCATCTTGTTTTTACTGAAAGAGGAAAAATTCTGACTACCAGATATAAAAGAAGTATAATGAGGACAGAAATATGTATAAGGAAATTACTGATAACTAATAAATTCTTCTGATGCATACTGAGTCAGTATTTGTGGAATTAAAAAAATGCAGCTCAAGTTGAAGTTTAATTCCATTTTAATTTGAATATACAGGGAGGACAAACCCTAGTAGTTTTAATAGTTCTCATGGTTCTATAAATTATCTGATATGTACTATTTTCGTTAAACTTCCAGGATACTTGCAGCTACCAATTTTACAAACAAGGTTCTGAGTTTGTTCAGATTTATCAGGAGAGGGCAAGGTTGAGAGCTCTGTGGATTTCACCAAAACATATTCTGTTTCAATATAATAAAACAAGAAAAGGCAGCAGTGCTCATGTAGAAGGTTAAATCATCCCTGAACTGGTGAGAGAAAGGAAAAAAAAATCAAAAGGGTCATAAGCTGGAGCTCCTGAGGCTTTGCACCAGTTGCCAAATTTGGAAAGTGATGATATGACATCATCTCCTCTCCCATGTCTTGCCACACTCTCTTCTCCTCATTAAAAACTGTTTTTATATTGCTTAACAAACATAAAAGCCAACATATTATTTTATGAACACCATTAGTTAATTACAGTAGGTTTTCAAGCAGAAAAAGAATTCTCTAGCCTCTGTCCTATTCTGAAAGGGAAGAACATTATTTCAACTCAGCCAGTTTTAAGAAAATCACAAAATTTTCTCATTACTTTTGTTCCGTTTTCTCTTGATAACATCCAAAATAAATTAAACCTCTGTGCTGATCTGCATCAGACTCCTTAATTTGCAGGATTTAAATAACTTCAAATATGTCCCTAGGGGTTTATCCCAATTGAATTAGTAGCAAGGTCCCTACCAAATAATCTCTTGAAAGGCAGCACAATCTTCTCCTGCTGAATGGTTTCTCTGACAGATTTCCGCCTAAAGGACCCTGCTACTCGAACTTAATGTGCATACAAAAGACTGAGCACCTGTTACAATGCAGTTGTAAGGTCAAAATCCCTGGGATACTGATTTAATAGGCTTGAAGTAGCAACCAATACTCTGCTTTTTTAATATGCTAGCAGGTGCTTCTGAAACTTCTGATTTGAAGTTTACATTGTCGGCAAACATAATAGCTACCCCTGCTTTTTTCTGGGGACCTGTTGCATGGAGAATTGTTTTCCAACCTTTAACTTTCAACCTGTGGATTTCCTTTTGAGTAAAATGTGTTTCCTGTGTACAGCATATCGTTGGATTGTGTTCCTTAATCCACTCTTCCAATATTTTCCTTTTGACTTGTGAATTGAGGCCATTTACATTAATGGTTATATGTTGGCTTATTCTAGTCATGTTATTTACTTGTTGTTTTCCTTCTTTTGCTGTCTGTTTACTTACTTGTTCTGTTTAGGGGGTTATTTCTATCGTTGTTCTTGGGATTGTGGTCTCTTTTTTCTCTGTCTAGAATATCTTTTAGTGCTTTTTGCAATGCTGGTTTGGCACTCATGAAGTTCTTCAGTTGTTCTTTGTCCTAGAAATATTTTATTTCTCCATTGAATTTGAGGGATAATTTTGCAGGGTACATCAGTCTGGGTTGGAAGTTGTTTTGTCTCAGAATCTGTAATATCTCGCTCCAAGCTCTTCTTGATTTCATGGTTTCCATTGAGAACTCTGCTGTGATTCAGATGGGCTTTCCTTTATAGGTGATCTGTTTCTTTACTCTAGCAGCTTTTAATATTGTGTTCTTTTGCTGGATGTCTGTGATCTTGACTATTATATGTCTGTGTGTGGTTGTCTTTGGGTTATGGGTCGTTGGGGTTCTATATGCCTCGATTAACTGAATTTCAGTATCTTTTACCTTGTTTGGGAAATTTTCTGCTATTATTTCAGCAAATATTCTTTTTATATCATTTGTGTGGTCTCCTGCTGTTTCACTCACTCCTATTACTTGAATATTATTTTGTTTTGCCTCATCTTGCAGCTGTTGGATTGATTTTTCTTGGGTCTTTGATGATTTTATGAGATCCTTCCTTTCACGCTCATAAGCTCCCATGCTGTCTTCAAGGTCTGAAATTCTTTCTTCGGTTTCATTTAAGCGGTTTTGCAAGCTTTCAATGGAAGTTTTCTATTCCTGGCAATCTCTTTGGACCTGTTTCATTCTTGGTAATTCATTCCTCAACTGCTCTTGTAATGTTTCCATTTGTTTCCTATTTTCTTGTAATCTTTTATCTATTTCTTCTCTATGTGTATGGAACATTTCTTCCATTATAGTTTTCAGTTCATTTTTTGTCTGAGAGATCATTGCAGGTATGTGGCTTATTTCTGCTTTAAGCTCTTCTATGGCCTGATGGAGTTGGTTCTTTATTTCGGATGCAATCGTTTCAGAACTTGCATGCATGTGGCTTCCTGGTTCCCCTTTATCCTCGCATCCAGGACTTGTTCTGGGTGGGGTTGAGTTCTGAGACTGCGTTTTGTTCTTTTGTCTTCCCATTTTTGGGTATCAGATTCAAAATATTGAGCAATAAATTACCCAGGCAGTTCACCAGGCAGAGGTCTGTTGCATAGGCTGCTCCAATGACTCCTTCTCTTTGGGAGAATGTCCCTTAAGCTTTCTGCTGAGAGTTCCGCTTAAAAGGCTGTTCAGATGCTGGTTTTTCGGGTGAGCTACTCCCTACCGAGAGACCTGGGCGGGGCGTGTAAAACCGATCCCCCACCCTCCCAGGGTTCCCTGCAGGTATGGGGATGGATCTCCTCCCCCACTCGTTGACCTGGTCGTGGCAGTCCGCTGAGGGCCTTGGCTGCGGGGGTGGAACTGGAGCGGGATCCTGGTTCAGCGCTCAGATTTGCGCAGCCTGCCCGAGGAGCACGAGCTCTGAGACTGCCTTGTGCTGCAGCCGCTAAAAAGCCGATTTCTGGCCACAGTCGCTGGCGAGCCGTGCAGGGTCGGGAAGTGGGAGGGACCGAGCTGCCTGTGCCCCCAGGGCGCTTGGACCCAGCTGAGCCGCCACCTGTCCACCATGTCAAGCATCTCTGGTGCCCAGCGCTCCGGGCTTTCCCGCGTCTCGCCACGGCAATTTGGGCTGCCCTGCCGCATCTCCCCTGGCAGCGCAGAGAAACACGTTCAGTTTTAGCTCCCAGCCGAGGTCCTGGCATTCACACTCACCAAGCCTGTCTCGAGCTGGGGGTCTCTATCAGGGAGGATCCCTCCTTTGCTGTTCACCTGGTCACCATCTCTGAAACTTCTATTGACTTATTTATTTATCCTGCCACCTTACTGTCTGCCTTCTGTGATTTTTTTAAAGGACTTTTCCTCTAACCTCTCATCACAGTAGAAATTTCAGGCCTTTTTGCCTTACGTGTTCAACTTATCTTTTGTCCTATAGAAAACAGACCCAGCTCTTCTCTTTAAAAGAAAAATCTTCCACAAAGAGCTAAAGACATAATAGTGCTACATGCACACCAATGTTTATAGCAGCACAATTCACAGTAGCTAAATCCTGGAAGAAACTGGTATATACAGATAAAGCAACTGGTATAAGTGGATAAAGAAACTGTGATATCTATGTATAATAGAAAACTTGCTACAAAGAAGGATAAATTCAAGACATTTGTAGGTAAATGCATGCATCTGGAAAATAGAACATTGAGTGAAATAAAATAGTCACAGAAATTTAAATACTTTATGGTACCTCTCATTTGAGTGAAGCAAATAATAAAGAGAATAATAAATAAAGGATGGAAGGAAACCAGGGGATAGGTCTCTTGGAAATGGGAAGGGGTCCAGGTGACCCGGAGTGAGGGGAGAAGAGTGGTAATGGGAAGTACGTAGAAGTAAGACACACCAGGGGCTGGGGGTATAGCTCAGTGGCACAAGCGCTTGCCTGGCAAGCGTAAGGTCTTGAGTTCGATCCCTGGTACCGGAAAAAAAAAAAATGTTAACCGAAGTAAGACACACCATACATGGCACCTAATAACCTCAGTGAATGTACTGAAAACATGAGCAAATGATAACAACAAGCATGGAAATGGGGAAGGGGACTTAGAGGCTGAGGGAGGGAGGTGGTTAGGAAGGTGACTAACCAAAAAAAGAAACAATGTATTATGAACATGAACCCACTAGGCAGATGTAGACATCATGTACTCCTGTAATAGCGAAGCAGGCTGAATTCCACAGGAGACAAGGGACTCTATTTAGGGCAAACAGAATTTATTAATTTAGACCTGTCACCATGCATCCCGACTTGCAGGTCAGGAATGTGGGCCCCTGCCTGCCTTTGTTCCCACCTTATATACATTTTTGGTTCCATGGTAACAGATTGGAATGTTGTGGCCCTGGCCACATTTTGTTTTCCTTGTGCCATACAACTGGGTCAGGCTCTGGTCATGAGCCCAAACCCAATGATATATACTTTCTTCACTCTGCTCTGTATGTCCCTCTTTAGATAACCATACATTCCCTTTATGGTTACAGTGTTTATCTAGGGCCAGGGAAAGGATGGAACAACCCAGGCAGGGTCACAGGTGTTTGTAAAATTAACTTTTTACAACCCTTCCAGGATGTTTCTCAAGACACATTTTGAGGCTTGTAGTACAGCTAAAACTATTCTACCTTAAAAATATGTTAAGAGTCACCGTCCCCTACACTCCAAACTTGTATTAATAAAATAAAAGAGAAAAATACATTTTAAAAAACAGAAAAATCTGAACTTTATTTTCTTTTTCAATTCTTCCTCATGTAATTTATATGTTTTCAATAATAAAATGTTATGACATTATAAAATTTTTGTCATATATTTGAAATGTAGTATTTTTCGAACTGAAATACCAGAAACTTTGGGGTGACATTTAAATGTACTACATTATATCGCTGATGGTTAGATGGAGGTTATTTACAAACATTATTTTTGTAAACAAAAGCCTGTTAGAAAATAAAAATGTAAGGCTGGGGATTTAGCTCAGTGGCATAAGCACCCGCCTGGCAAGTACAATGTCCTGAGTTCAATCCCCGGTATTGCAAAAAAAAAAAGAAAGAAAGAAAGAAAAGAAAATTGTAGATCCATTATTACTAACTAGACAAAGAAGCAGCTAGAATCAAGAAAAAGGAAAAGGGTTTAAGTAGATTGTCCATAATATTGAAAAAAATTCAGAAAAATCAAAGAAAACAAAAGCTACTTCTTGACAAAATAAAGATAAATAAAATTATCAAACTTCTACCCAGTGTAATCAAGAGAAAAGACAGTAAAGACCCAAATTACCAATTTCAGTAATGAAAAACAGTATCATTCCCATCAATCTCCAAGAAAAAATACAAATAAAACTGACAGACATGTAGGACAATAAGAGAATAAAATAGGAACATAAGTGATAAAGGATTTGTATCTTTCTATCTGTGGAATTATCATCTACCAGTGCTTATCATTTACCTGCACCTATCAGTCATCTATGTCATTAACAAAGGGTGTGTGTGTGTGTGTGTGTGTGTGTGTGTGTGTGTATGTATATATACAATTCTACATGTATTTATATTTGATTATATGCAAAAATGTTATATAATTTGCTACAATTCCTTTTAAGTTGTTTAGTTTTAAGATTTTTAAAAATTTATAAAGATAGTTGAAATTTTTATTGATAATAAATATTACAAAATGTGTTTCTTAATAAATTTTAATTTCACATAGCACAATGTTGTTAGATATAATTACATTAAAATTTTCATTTATTTTTAATTAGCAAAAATTATTTATGTATTATAATATGTTTTGATTGATTTGTGTGTTAGAGAAAGATTGAGTCAGGTTAAATAACACCCGTAACTTCACTGATTTATCTATTTTTGTGATGGGAATATTACAAATCGAACTGAGAAATAAGAAAACATTATTATCATCTTTGGTACTCATGCAACGCAATTGGTCATTAAAACTTATTTCCCTGTCCAGCTGAAACTTTGTGAACATTTCTTAGGGATGGTTGTTGTACATGTTCTGGTTAAATACATTGAAGGAATATTATTGGTTCATGTGGCAGCTCTAATTGTGCAGAAACGCTGTGCAGTTCCCGTAACGGTGGCACCGCTCTTCATTTTCTCAACAGTGCACAGTGCTTCACACTTCTCTATGTCAATGCTCGTGTTTGCTGGCTTTCTGCTTTGCTTTTGTTCTTTGTTGATTTAAATTTTGTATTTTAAAGAATGGCCATCATTACAGATGAGGAAGCATATCAAGTGGTCTTAATTTTCATTTATTCACAATACTGCACATTTTCCATGTACTATACTTTTGGCTTTGGAGAAATGAGCATTGCCTGGTTTTATTTATTTTTTACAGAGACAAAATGTTGTATATTCTAATAGTGTACCATTTGATGTTTTGAATTATGCATACACTGAATGGTTAACTCAATCTAATTTAAATATTAATTATCCAATACTTATATTGATGAAAACACTTAAAATATATTCCCTTATGAATTGTCAAGTACACACTACATTGTTATTAATTCTAGTCACTGTGACATGTAATAGGTCTCTTACACTTCTTCTTCTTTCCTGCAATTGAATTGTGGACTTTATTTCAGATATTGATTGCTAATCATATATGTGGCTTTTAAATATTTTCTCCCATTCCTTAAATTGCTTTTGTACTTAGTGGGTTATTTCCTTTGCTGTGCAGATTTTTCTTGTTTGTAAAGTCCATATTTTTTTTTTTTTGGCTGCCCACGTAATATTCTAACAAACAAACAGTTGTCATGACAAACAGTATGTGGATTTTGTCCATTTTCTTCAAGGAATTCTACACAATGAGGTCCAACTTAAGGCTTGAATCCATTGTGAGCCTACTTTTGTTGTAGTGTAAAATATGGGTCCAACTCATTATCGTGCCTGTGAATGTGCAATTTTCCCAGCATTATTATTGATAGATTATGCTTTTCCTATTTATAGTCTCAGCACCTAAGTGACCTGACTGTATATTCTTGGGCTTATTTCTAGGCTTTCTGTTCTATTTCACTGGTTTATAAATGCTGATCCTCAGCTAGTAAGATGCTGTTAAGATGACTTAAACATTTGCAGTGTAATTTTCAATTTTTTTTAATCACTATTATTTTTTTCTATTTAGAGTCATGTGTGTCCATGAGAATTTTGGTATATTTTCTATTTGTGTATTAAATTTCATTGGGATTTTGATATTGGTTGTACTTCTCTGTACATTTCTTTTGGCAATATGAATATTTTAATGATATTAAGTTTCACAATCATGAACACAAGATGCCTTATATTTTTCTGTGTCTTCTTTAATTTTTTTGACACTGCTCTGTAATTTTCTATGTACTGATTTTTAACTTGTCTTTTTTTTTTCCTGTCTGCTTTCATTTTTCATCAGCTTTTGTTTCAACTGGGAATGATTTATTACCCTTTTAAAGGACAGGTTTGTCATTTGTAGCATCCCTGATGGGCAGTTTTTCTTTCAGTACGTTTTATCATCTCACTTGTAACCTGCAGGGTTACTCCAGAGGAAGCCACTGAAAATACCACGTGGGTTCTCTTGCACACAATGACGCATGGGCCCTTTACTGCGTTTAAACTTTTATTTTTGTTCAACTTTTGACATATTTTTTGTAGTGATTTAGTGTAAAATTTTATATTCAATTCCTTCAGTCTGTCCCTTGAAGTGTGTTTGCCTTTGGGGCTATACATGTTCATATCTTTTCCAAGTTTGGGAAGTTTTCCGTCCGTTATTTCTTTAAACCTTTTGCTTCTTTTTCATATGCTTTTTCTTCTTTGATTTCTTTTAGTAACTATTAGGCAGTTTGATTATTTCCCATAATTTCCCATCAGTTTCTTCGTTGTGATTTATGCCTTCTTCTTCTTGCTTCCTGAGCACTGTAACTGGACTAAGCTCACTGAATTTCTGCCGTGATCAAGTTTACTGCTGACGTCCTCCAGCGTACGTTCCATTTAAGTTACTGTGTTCTTCAGCGTGACCATTTTTTCACAATTTTCGTGCTTGTAAAATTTCTACCTCCTTATTGATATCCTGCACCATTTTCCCGAGATTATAGAACACTGTCGATGGTTATTGAGATTTTTATTGACAATGTATTTCTTTAAGGTGTTTATGGAAATGTTTTTTTTTTTTATTTTTTTACCTGTTTCCCATTTTCTTTGTCTGTTTTGTAAAGTTCTATTAGGATCCACACATTTCAAAAGCCAAACTCCTCAAGACCTTTGCTAGCATGAGATTATAGTGGCCTGAAAAACCTTTTGGGGCGGATGTTCAATATCCGTTTCTGTAGACTCCTGAGTCCTGTCTGCTCCTTCAGAACCTTAGAATCTCTTTAATGTCCCCTTTCTTTGCCACTTACAGTTTTCTGTTTTACAGCAGAAAAATAAATACCTCAGTACCCACTAAAAATGCCAGTACATTGGCTGTCCCTCAGCATTCTGCGGCTGGTAAGAATGTTATTATCCTCCATGAGGTCCTTTAGAAAAAAACGTAAGGCACAGTCCACCCTGCTCCGTCCTCAGAACCTACGGGGAGTGCCAAATCCGCAGGGGCGTCCTCTGCAGCAATCTGTCTGATGCTCCTCTGTTGTCTTAGAGGCCCCAACTCATGAAAACTGCATCTTGGTGAGAACCCCAAGTGAGACCAGAGGAAATGACACTCTCCTGCAGGGCGCTGCTAGCCTGGAGCCCTGGCCGTTCACAATCTGGTAGTCTTCTGTACTACAAAGCCTCAAGCCACGGACTTCGCCCAACACGGAGCTATGCTTGCTAGAGGAGAGGGGCTGAGGTCAGCAAACTGTACCTGTCTTCCTTTCAGAGCAGCTGTTCCTCGCTTTGTTCTTCCTGCCTGAGATGCTGCAAACTCTTACCTGGAGTCTCACATTTTCATAAGGTGGCAATCTTCCTGCTTCAGTCTCCCAAGAGCTGGGATAACAGGTATGAAACACCATAAGTATATTCTATTTGTCAATCGTTCACTTCATATGGATTCAAATACTTTTTTTTTCACAGTGAGCTTAAGTTTGCCATTTATGTGAAATAATTAATATTTTGGTATATCTCATTTGGCACAGAAAGAAATTTTTAAAGCTATTTATTGAATAATTCTGGCTTTCTGTGTCCCTAGTAATTCTGCTTTAGGGTATTCAAATTCCTCACTTATTTGTATTATTCATATCTTTATCTGAGATTTGTATTATTTTCTACTCATTTGTTTAACAACAATATAATAATATCATCACCAATATGTACTACATGATAAATATCAATCAGTGGTAAGACAATACCACCCTCTATTCATTGTTGCCACGTTGGTCCCTTAGCTGACCTTTAATATCATATGAACTTCAGTTATCAGTTTACTGGTTATGCACATGGATATATATTTATACAGCAGGTAACTATAATTCCTGACTTTGCTCACTTCACATTAGCCAAACTGGATTTCTTTCCTTGCCTATGAACAGTGCTGTTAACTATTCAGTCACTCAGAAGCCTCCTTCCATTCACTCAACTCCTTCAATTTTTCAATGCGATCAGTTTATATGGATATTATACAGGGAGAAAAAGGGTCTTCCTTCCTCCAGAACATTTTATGCCAGCTTTATACTTTAGAAAACATCACTCCTGTATATTTTTGTTGCTCTTATTAACAAACAGGCATCCATTTACAAAATAGCATAAGAAGAATACAAGCAATACAGAGTAACAGACAAAGTAGTAGGGAAGTATCAATGGTTGTGTTGCATATTGAGATCTTTAAAGTGGTTTGTTGGGAAAATAAATAGAGATATGCAAGATTGATCAAAAAATCATTAACTATACCTTTCAGTAAAGTCAGAGAAGGCACTAGTTCAACTATATTAGTGTTATGGTTTATAAACTGTGTCAGCTTGGGGAGGCTAGAGGTTTGGCTGTGTAACTCAGCAGGAAGCCAACGTGCTTACTTTGTACACATCCTGAGCCTGTGGGAGAGGAGGGCATGGAGACTGTGTGAGAGCTACATGCCCCCTGGGAGGGGTTAGCCTGTTTACAATGTAAGGGAAGAAAAGAGGCTGCTTGCAGCCATTCCTCCCTTTTGCTGGTTGTTTTTGCTGTGCTCTGCTGCCCTGAAGAGTTTGCCCTCTGCCATGGGCCACTCTGCCTCTCAACCAGCCAAGTATGGACTGAGACCTCCACAAACCATAAGCTAAATAAACCTTTCCTTTCTTCATTTTGGGCACTGGGTATTTTGTCTCAGCAATGAGAGAAAAGTAACCAAGACAATTAGCTAACCTGTATATACATATATAATTTCCCTTTCTTTCCTTTCTCTTTTCCCTCACTCCAGTTACTCTTTACTTTAGAGCATGTTCCTTTTATTTCACAATGTCTATCATACCTCCTAATTTTTATTCACTCCTTCAGGTTTTACACTAGTGAGACAATACTTTGCTTACACATGGAGGTCTTTTTTATTTCACTTATGAGTATGGCCTCTAGTTGTGACCATTTATCTGTAAAAGCCTTGAGTTTATCTCTCTTTATAGCTCAGTAATACTCCATGATATAAAAGTACCACAGTTTTTTTATCCATTCTTCAGTCAATGGACATTTGTGTTGCTTCTACAATTTAGCAATCACAAATTGCACTGCAATGCACTGTGATGGAAGCACATATATCTCTGTGATGTGATATTTTCAGATCATCTGGGAAAATACCCAGAAGGGGAATGGCTGGGTTGAATGGGACCTCCAGACCTAGTTTGCTGAGGAATCTCCAAACTGATTTCCACAGTGGTCTCACCAACCTGAATTCCCACCAGCAGCGGAAAAGAGTTCCTATTTCTCCATAGTCTCACCAGCATTTGCTATTGGTGGATTTCTCAATGCTAGCCATTCTTACAGGGGTAAGGTGAAAATTCAACATTGTTTTAATTTGCATTTCTCAAATGACTAATGATGTTGAACATTTTCTCATGTATTTATTTGCCATTTGTATTTCTTTATCTGAGAAGTATGTGTTCATCTCAGGTGTCCATTTTTTGATTGGGTCATGGAATTTGGGGGAGGCTGATGTTTTTTAATTCTTTTTATTTTCTAGATAGAAGATCTTTGTCTAAGAGACAGTCAGCTAAATTTTTTTCCCAATTTGTGGGATATGTTTTTATACTGCTGGTGATTTCTTTGGATGTGCAGAAAACTTGCAGGAGGATGCGATCCCAGTTGTTGATTCTTTGAAGTATTTCCCATTCAGTTTGGTTTTTGTTGATGAACTCTCTGCTTACCCCTAAGTCTTCAAGTTTTTTAACTACTTTCTCTTCTAATAGATTTAGTGTTTCTTTTTAATATTGAGATCTGTGTTCCATTTTGACTTTTGTGTGGTGCATGGTGATGGACTTGGGTCTATTTTCAGTCTTTGGTAAATGGAAAGCCAGTTTTTCCAGCACCATTTATTAAAGAGCCTATCTTTCTTCCAGTGAGCTTGTTTGGCACCTTTGTCAAGGATTAGGTGGCTGATTGTGTTTGTGGTTGTGGCTGCATTTTCCAGTCTGTTCCATTCATCCTCATGTCTTTTTTTAGCCAGTGTATGGTTGATTTATTACAGTAGCTTTGTAGTATAATTTCAGGTCTGAGATTGTGATTCCACCTGACTTGTTCTTGTTGTTCAGGATTGCTTTTGCTATTCTGGGTCACTTCTTGTTCCAGATGAATTTAAGGAATGTTTTCTCTAGATCTGTGAGATATGCTAATGGTAAATTAATGGGAATTGCACTGAATCTGTACAACTATTTTGGTAGTATGTACATTTTCACCATGTTGGTTCTTCCTATCCATGAACAAGGAATATTTTTCCATTTATTGAAATCTTCTTTGATTTCTTTTCTCAGAGTACTGTGGTTTTCATTTAATAGATCTTTTACTTCTTTTGTTAGATTGATTCCTAAATATTTCAATTTCTTGGATGTTATTGTGACAGGTGTGGTTTCCTTAATTTCTCTCACAGTCTGTTTGTTGTTTGTGTATAGGAATACTATTGAATTTTGGATGTTGACTTTGTATACAGGACTACTACTGAGTTTGTTGATTAATTCAAGGAGCCTTCTTGTGGAGTTTTTGGGGTCTTCCATGTAAAGTATCATGTCGTATGCAAATAGTGATAATTTCACTTCATCCATTCCTACCCTTATTCCTTTTATATCTCTCTCTTGTCTAATTGTTCTGGCCAATGCTTCCAGAGCTATGTTGAGTAGGAGTGGTGACAGTGGACATCCTTGTCTTGTTCCTGACTTCAAAGTGAAAGCTTTCAGTTTTTGTCCACTTAGTATGATGTTGCCTGTTGGTTTGCCATAGATGGATTTGATCAGATTGAGGTAAAGGCCATCTAATACTATTTTCTGAAGAGTTTGTACCATGAATGCATGTTGCACCCTGCTTCATTGCATCACACAGAATCCAGTAAGTTGTATCTGTATTTTCATTTGTTTGTAAGTATTTTTAGTTTTTTCTTTAATTTCTTCTGTGACCCTTTGATTATTTAGGAGGCTGTTATTTAATTTCCAAGTGTTTGTGGAGTTTTTTGGAGTTCCTTTTGTCATTAATTTCCAATTCATTGCACTGTGGTCAGATAATATGCATGGGATAACTTCATCCCTTTGGCATTTAAGTAGGTATGCTCTATGAGCTACAGAGTGGTCTATTGTAGAAAAGTTCCATGTGCAGCTGAGTAAACTGTATTCTGATTCTGTGGGGTGGAACACTCTGTATACATCTACTAAGTCCATTTCTTCAGAGATTTGGTTCATATCTGTTATTTCTTTACTGAGTTTTTGTCCAGTTGACCTACTTCTTTGTGTCAAAGTGGTGTTGAGTTCTTCATTACAATAGTGTTATTAATTATTTGTGTTTTCCTGTTTGTTATGATTTGTGTTACATAGTTTGGTGCTCTGATATTTGGTGCATGCATGTTTATGATTGTTGTCTCTTCCTCTTGCAATTAACCCCTAACAAGTGTGTAGTGGCCTTCTTTATCTCTCTTGATTGTTCTCGGTTTGAAGTTTACATTGTCTGTAAACATAATACCTACCACTGCTTTTTTCTGGGATCCTGTTGCATGGAGAATTCTTGTCTATACTTTGAGTTTTGGTCTATGGATTTCCTTTTGAGTAAAATGTATTTCCTGTATACAGAATATCATTGAATTTTGTTTCTTAATCCACTCTGCAAGTCTGTTTCTTTTGACTAGTGAATTGAGGCTATTTACATTTATGGTTATAACTGATATGTGTTGGCTTATCGTTGTCATGTTAATTTACTTGCTGTTGCATTCCTCCCTTTTCTACTTATTTAATTGCTTACTTTTCTTAAGGGTTGCTTTCTATTGTTGTTCTTGAAATTATGGTCATTTTTTGCTCTGTCTGAAATATCTTTTAGTACTCTTTGTAAGGATGGTTTGGCATTCATGAAGTTCTTCAGCTATTCTTTGATGTGGAAACATTTTATTTCTCTGTTAAAATTGAAGGATAGTTTGGCAGGATACATCAATCTTGGTTGGAAGCTGTTTTGTCTTAGGACCTGTAATACTTCGCTCCAAGCTCTTCTCAATTGGATGGTTCGTGTTGAAAGGTCTGCTGTGATTCTGATGGGCTTTCTTTATAGGTGATCTGTTTCATTTCTCTAGCAGCTTTTAATATTCTGTTTTTTTGGATCTTGATTATTATATGTCTGGGTGTAGTTTGTTATGGTTATGACTAGTAGGAGTTCTATACGTCTCATTACCCTGTGTCTCAGTTTCTGTTTCCATGCTAGGGAAATTTTCTGCTACTATTTCTGCAAATATTCTTTTTATGTCATGTGTGTTGCCTCCTGCTGTTTCATTGACTTCTATGAGTCTGATGTTTTTTCTCTTTGTCTTATCTTGCACCTGTTGAATTGATCTTTCCTGGATCCTTGTTGATTTTAAGACATTCTTCCTTTCACAATTGCTAGCTGCCATTCATCTTCAAAATCTGAAATTCTATCTTTTGCTTTATTCAAGTAGTTTTGCAAGCTTTCAATGGAAGTTTTGATTTCCTGGAAATCTCTTGGAGTCTGTTTCATGCTTTCTAGTTCATTCCTATATTGTTCGTTTAATGTTTCCATCTGTTGCCTACGTTCATCTTTTTTATATATATTTCTTCTCTAGATGTGCTGAGCAATTCTTTCATTATTATTGTCATTTCATTTATTGCCTGAGAGATTATTTCTGATCTGATCTCTTCTATAGCTTGATGGAGTTGTTTCTTACTTCCATTGCAAGCATTCTAGCAATTTCATGTGTGTGTTTACCAAGTTATCCTATTTTGATGTCTCCTGGACTTGCTCTGAGGAGGGTGGCATTCTGAGGTTGTGTTTTAGTCCTTTGTCTTGTCATTTTTGATGCCAGAGGAAGAACACTCTGTCTCTCTCTTCTCTGGCAGTTCTGCAAATGTCACTAGCATCCCTAGTATTCCTGGTGGTCAGGTTTGCTATATAGTGTCCACTGAGATGTGCTCCTTAGTCTGAGGTCTTACAGGTGATGGTGAAGTTTACCTAGCTCTCCCCGATCTCAGAAGCAAACTGTGTTGTCAGCAGATGGCAGACTGTCTGATCCTGTGTCCCCTTGCAGCTCAGGGCACCAGTATGACCCAGAAGTGGGCTGCACTGGTGGTGCAATCACAGATCAGTGGTCCTTTGTCCTCAGGCAGTTCAGGGTGTAGGTAGAACCCAAACACGAATTGCAGGGTCAACAGTTTGTGGACTACCTGATTTTCTGTCTCCAGGCAGCTCAGGGCATGCACAGGAGCCAGATGTTGGCTTCACTGGTAGTGATCACAGACCACCTGTGTCTGTGACCTCCAGAAGGTCAAGGAGCAGGTATAGCCCAGACACAAACTGTGGGGCTAGCAGACTGTGGCTCCCTGCTGTGGTACCTCCAGCAGCCCATGGCATGTGCAGCTAGGGCCCAAATGCAACCCCTGGTGTTAACAGACCTGGGCCTTCAGAGTGAGGCTCTCACGCCTGCAGTGAGCACACAGAGGGCAGAGACTCAGACTGGCAGCAGGATTGTGGGTCACATGCTCCATTTCCAGGAATTAGATGGGAAATACTTGGTTGTTTGGGCGTTGATCTGCGAACTGTGGTGTCAGTGCAATGTGGACCACCTGATTCTGCATCTTCAGTCAGCTCAAGATGCACGAAGGAGCCAGATGTGAGCTGTGCCATCAGGGATCACAGACTGCTGTTGTCTGTGACTTGCTGAAGGTCAGGGTACAAGTAAAGCCCACATGCCAACTGCAGTGATAGCAGATCATTGATGCCCTGCCCTAGTACCTCCACTGGCCCAGCATATACCCAGAGAAGGCCCATATGCGAACCCCAGTGTTAGCAGATCCTGGGCCTTCTGAGTCAGTATCTCCTGTTTGCACTGGGTGCAAGGAAGGTGGAAACTCAGACTATAATGGCAGCAGGATCATTGGTTGCCTGCTCTGCCCCCAGGAAGTAGATGGGAAATACCTGGTTCTCTCAGCATTCTGCTGCCAACCGTGGTGTCAGTGGGTTGTTGACTGCCTAATTCTGCATCTCTAGTCAGCTCAGGGGGTGCAAAGGAGCCAGATGTGGGCTGTGCTGGCAGGGATCACGGACCTCCTGTGTCTGTGACCTCCAGAAGATCAGGGCACAGTTAAAGCCCAGATGAAGACCACGGTGCTAGCAGATCATTCATGCCCTGCTCAAGTCCCTCCAGCGGCACAGGGCACGCCCAGGGAGGGCCCAAATGTGAACCCCAGTGTTAGCAGATCCTGGGCCTTCTGAGTGAGGATCTTCTGTCTCCTGTGGTTTATTTTTATGTGCTTATTTACATTTATTTTATTACATTTCTTTCCCCATATGTGAGTTTCAGGTGGCTGGAAATTTTTTTCTTAATTATTATTTCCCTAGTGCCTGAATGGGGCTGTCATATAGTACGATTCTATGTGTAACTGATGAAAGCTAAATGAAAAAAGAGTAGTGTTACATGCCTTTGGAGGTTTTTTTTCTTACAATTTCATAGAGTTCTTGAACTAAACCACTGACCTGATACATACTGTTAGGGTAGTATCGATAAACTTTTATTATAAGAATATTCAGTTACTGTCTGAAGCTTAACCTTGAACTTCATTTGTACAAAATGGCAATTTGATGAAATATTTAGTTTTCTTTTTCTTTAATGATAATTTTATAGCTATGAATATAAATAAGAAATGTAATGCATTTAATGTATAAATAATACTAAAGATGCATAATTATTATTTTAAAACATTTTTCTTACATTACTTCTGTACTGTTTCCATTCACAAAGTAACCAAAGTTGCTATTCTATGGAAAGATTAGATAGCAACCGTAACACAATCCGAAAAATACCTGTGTAATGGCTTTTCTGTGTTCTGTATTTTAGTTCCATGACATGAGTTTTCATGTAAAAATTCCTTTAATATTCTGATACTTTTTACATTACTGAAAAATGTGATATAGAGATATCATGTTACAAAAAATAGATGTAAAATATTAGGAAAGTTTGTTTAAGTTGCAAAAGTTAACAAAGCAAACATTTTCAAATAAAACGTTTGAAAAATAAATCCTGAATCACATTAAAATTATTTACATAGAAAAGAAATAACTTTTCTAAATGTGATTCTTCTATATTTGTTAATAAACAATGTTTTTATTTTAATATTGAATACAGGTTCCAAGTAATATAAAATGCATAAGTGACTATCTTTGTTGCATTCTATTGGTCTCAACAACCTTCTGTTTTAAATTTATTTACTACGCTTGAAAAAAATGTAAATTTAACAACTCTGATATGATTAACTAAACTCACATAAACATGAATCATTTTTGAGTAATGTCTTCAGGAGCACTGAATTAGTATCAAAATTGAAAGTATAATTTTAAGTGAACACTATTCCTTAAAGTTTACTAACATAACACTGATATTTTCCTCTTCCCTTTAACTTCAGTCTTCCTGGAGCCCAGGAAGTTCCTTTGAATTATAAATGTGATTATATTATAAAGGAATAATTGTTATCCTTTACGTAGCATTTATTTTGTTTCATTCCTTACCAACATATTGAAGTACAAATTAAATTCATCAAAATACACATATATTATGTGCAGTTATATCACTGGGTATCATATGATGTCATATAATACCATCAGATACATACATATACATGCATATGTCATAAGAAAATACTGAATGTTTACATACAGGCTATAAGCAAAACCCAAACAACTTTTGGCAATCCATGAACAGTTGATATTGCATTTCATTGATCATTACTGAGTAATTATCTGTTATGAAATATTAATTTTTATTTTTCAAATAATATGAAAAAATTTAGTGTGAAGCTTTAAAATGTATTTTTTTTTACTTAGCCTTATGAAGTTTATCTGTATTGCTTTACAAATTAGTTGATCATTAATGTTGATGACAAGGTAATGTACAATGTATTTCCCAGTTCTCTTGCTGCTACATTGGGATTGCTTTCAATTTGAGCAAAGTATTAACAATACTGCTATAAGCATTCATTCAGATTTTTGAGCACATATGCATTTTTTTTATATTGACTATATAACCAGAAATCAAATCTTACAGGGATGAAAGTGCTAGAATTTGATATGTACATATGCATTTTTTTAAGCCAGGAATCAAACTCAGTACATCACATTTGCCTGGAAGGTGCCATTTCACTGAAGTATATCCCCAGCACCCTACATATACACTTTTGTAATGGTACTAATTGTATTTCACCAGCAATGTAGAAGAACTTCTGATTGGCATATATTTTCAAGGATATGTCATGTCCTTTCAGTTTTAACAATTGTGATGGTATGAATTGTTCCTTTTAAACCACTTTATTAAAGTATGTTTGCTATATAAAGCTAATGATTTTTAGTATGCACAATGAATGTATTTATGCACTAGGTATGCATCCATGAAACTATTATCATAATTAATACTATAAAACTCATGCATCATCTCCAAAATTTTCATCCCATTTCCTTTACTTTTTTGTTTTGTTTGCTCTTATTTCAACCTGGTGGTAAGAACAATTAAAATAATACCTATGTTCTATAAAATTGTAACTCTGCAATCTAATATTGGTAGTAATATATCCTGTGTTGTACAGTAAACTCCAGAACTTATTATCTTGCATGACTACAGTATTATACCTCATGATTAACACATCCCCATTCCCCCTCAACTTCATCCTCTGGCAACCACCATTCTATGATTTTGATGCTTTTATTCTTTACTTTTAAATAGTGTATTTAAATTTTTAGCTTGGTCCGTAACTATTGTATATACTATTGCATAATGTGAAACATTTCAACACATATATTCACTAGGAAATAAACAGATTAGGAGAATTGATATGTTTATAACTTCAACTATTTGTTGAATGGGAAGATCCAAAATTCTTCTCGGTTGTTATTTTGGAATACACAAGATTGTCATCAACCATGATTATTTCATTGTGTCATAGAAAGCCCAATGTTGTGACTCTGGTCTTATTCCTCCCACACATAGAAGTTACAGCACATAGTATTTATCTTTCTGATTGTAAGTTATTTCACTGATAAATGAATTCAGTAACATCATATGTTACATAACATAAAAACACCAATACTATTTTTATTCACTAATAACAATATTACTAAAAAAGAAATTGAGAACTCATTACCAACAGCTATATATTTTTTTAAAAAGCAAAATACCTAAGAGTAAATTAAACAAGGAGGTGAATGATCTTCAGAATGAGAATTAAAAGCCATTGATGAAAGTAAGTAAGAGTACAGAAAAATCGCAAGATAGCCTATTTTCATGGATTGGAAGAATGAATATTGTTAAAATAGCCGTACTTTTCAAGGTGATTTAATACACACCTACAATTTGTGTGGAACCACAAAATATGCTGAATAGGCAAAGTAATTCTGTGGAAAAGATTGAAGGCATTATAACACCTGACTTCATGTACATAGACCAATAGAAAAGAATAGAGAAGTCGGAAATAAATCCGCACTTCTTCAGCCAACTGAATTAAAAGTCAGGAAGTACATGGATTGAAGAACAAAACTTTCTTTGACATATACTAATAAAGTATTTGGAAATGATAAACAGATAATAAACACTCTGTATGTATTTCCAATTTTCTGAACATTAAAAGGAACTTTTAACACCTAGGCATCCTTGCGTAGGAAAATAAAACCAAACCCCCATCTTTCACAGTAGACCAAAATCAATTCAAAATGGATTAAAGTCTAAAGGTTTTAATTTAGTTTTTGTTGCATAACAATATTGTGAAACTCTGGTCATTTGAATATACACTTTGATGAAATATTTTTATACACATTGAATATTTTGAAAAACTTATTTCAAATGATTATCTTAATGTCTAGTAATCTTTATATATGTTCTAAATAGGAAGACCATTTCAATGTAGAAAAAGAAAATGTTATAGTTTGTGGCTAGCCTACACTTTCTATTAAATTATGGGAGAAACAAGAGTTTAAAAATTATAATAGAGCACTGCACAACTTTTTATTTCATGTTAATATTTTTTCTAGAATTTTAGAATATTGTTGCTATGATAACAAAGATTGACTTTCTTTTTAAATATCCTTCTCAATGGGCAAAACCTAACAATAATCAATCTCTATAAGTAATAACTGTCTCTAAGAAAAGAAAGGTCAGTTACTGTAGCTAGCCTTGTAAATTCTTCCTAATTATTTGTAATTTGAATTCATGAAGTCTATGTACTTTTTTTCAGTCTCAAATGACTTTACTGTAATAATTAAAAAGAATGATGAAGACGTTTATCCTCATTGACTAATGAATATTAGCATTCTGTGGCTTAAATCATTCCAGCTAGAAGCAGAAGTTTTGATAATAAATCTTTTGGTGTTAGTTAAATAATGATTTGAATAGATGTAAAATTCCAATACCTTGGATACATTTTTTATTTTAATTTTAAAACATTGTCACATTTAATTTTAAAATAATCTCTACAAACAAAAACAATGAAACTTCTCATATTCATAAATAAGAAACTAGAGTAAAAAAAATAAGCGATTTTCTCAAATTGCTATAACAAACTGTTGACATTATAGAAATAAAGTCAAGTTCCAAGATTGGAACTGTTGAACTGCAGAGGATTTTATGAAGCAATAACTGAACACAAAATTCAAATGTTTCTGAGAATCAGTAATATGCATATATATGCATATATATGATGTAGATGAATCATCTACATATCTTTGATTTATCAGTCAAAATATTTTATAATTATGAGGATTGTTCAATGCTCACATCATTATACTGACTCTGCTGAGCATCAAAAGTAGACAAGATCCTTACTTGGATTTCCTATGTGCACTTCCCCTTTAACCTTTATATAAGATCAATATTTAATCACTTTTCTTTTATCTAAACTTTGTCATGTCTCTCTAAAATGGCCGACTGTCCATGATGTGCTGTTCAGATCATACAGTCCCTGGTATCTTAGTGGTATTGATTGATTATAAAGGTTGATAAACACCACTTTGTATATTTATGCATAGAACAATGTATTTATTCTTTATTTTAAAATATAATTTGAAAGTATAGGAAATGAAATTATATGATTGATCAGTTTAAAACTTCTCATTTCTCACACATATATTAGTGTTCATTTATACTTGGACTGGTTTTAGGCAATATAATTCAAAGATGACTAACTAAATAGCATTTAAATATTTAAAAATAAATGTGCTATTTTGATGCTTAAAGCACTACATTAAGAAGTTTGCTAACGTTTAATCTCACCTAATGCTCAGAAACACTAAGCAGCAGTTATTATTGCCTTGATGTTATATGTAAGAAACCCAAGATATTGAAACAGAGTATTTTGTTAAACATTAATCTTCTGGAAAATGGCAGGTTTAGTGTTTAAATTAATGTATTGTATCCCATGTTCAATTTTGTTATTTCCTCAATTGGTTTACTATTGAAGCCACCTACTTTCTTCTGGTCTGCTAAATCCACTCTGCTTAACATAATCTAGTTTGTGATTAAAATGCATATGTTACAAAATATGTGACTTGAATTTCCGTATTAAAGTATTCCGTTAACCAACAGAGTTTTAGAAGAAATTTTAACATAAAATTAAAATTTTAAATGAGAGAAAAATTCTCAAATTTAGAAATAACATGAAGACCGTCCGTAACTTTACTATTTCGCATAATCTTATTTTAGCAATATCTTGAACTGAGACTTTTAGAACTAGTTATTCACTGCTATCCACTGGAGCACAAATAACTACACTTTATTTAATAAAAGTCTCTATATCCTTTGAGAGTTTGCTTAGATGAAACTTGTATAGATTCTGTCCTTGCTCTTCCATTTTGTCAGGCTGAGTTAACTGTGAAATTTTATAGTTATAATGGATTTTGTATATTTTTATTGTAGCGAACCTCTGTTGTTCTCTTGTTGTACCCCAGAGAGAAACTCCAGTGGGTATGAGAAAAATAGACAAGAGACAAGAGCTGGGTCACCTCCCGCCTGATGAGCAGGAGGACTGACTTCCACAGCAGGGGCGTTTATTTTATACACTTGCAAAGTTAGTATCACGGGCGGGTAAGATTGCCTAGCGACTAACGACTGTAATTGTCCAGCAGGATGCCTTTGTCAGTATTGAGGTAGCTGGACTGCTTGACCAATCACCAGCCCCGGTGGCTCCCAACATTTACTGTAGGAATTGTGCCCTAAAAGTTGTCAGCATGACATTCTTCTATACTTAACAGCAAAATTTTAGCCGGAGCAGACTATTATTTTATATTCTATATCCTTTTCTTCTAGGATAATGTATAATATGTAGTTAATGTATAATATGTAGAATGCTGTTTGAATGAAGATGATGAAATATATCTATGCACAGAAAAATTTCTACAACCTTGGAAAATTGCAATAAACTTGATCTTGGATTCAATTTTTAAATATTGAGTCATTTATGAAGAAGATATAGTAACAGCATCACATTAAGCATGCACATATGACCTTTTCCAAAATGTCCAGCTCATAAAATACTGTTTATATCAAATAGAAAAGAAAATCAGTTTAATGGTTCTGCAGCTACTATATAATTAGGAGGTCAGTATGATTAATTCCTTTATGTCTCAGTGGTTCATTTCATAATATTTATCAGTTATCTGAGTTATATTTTAAACATAAAAATCAAAATTTATAGTGTATTTTATAAAATAAAATAAGTAAAAATTGTAGAAAATACTGAAATATATGCAGATATTTCATGTATTTCTATAATTAATGATACACAATTACACTATTTTTTGCACATAAAATCATAATAAATGACTTGGATAGGAAGATATGATTTTTATCATAATAATATCAATTCTATTTTTAGGAGTAAAAATAGGCATGTCCAATTTTAATTTGCACTTATTGGTTTCCCTAAATTTTCTCCTATGCTTAATCATAATGAGTCATTTTCTATATGTCTTACTATCTTATTCACAATCTAACATCTCTAAAATTATCTGCATCCTGAAGTTACTGTTTATCTGGTTGCAGGAATGCCTTAGTTGACGTTTTTCACATTTTTTTTGGATGACTTCAATAGTTTCTGATTAAATTGTCTGCCTAAATGAGGGTATAATCTTACAGAATGCATAACATAAAATCAGTAATGAAAAATAATACAGTATAGTGAAATTCGGTTTGTTTTTACTTTTAGGCATTTTGCCATAGTATATTTTATAATAGATGGCATATTAAATGTAAAGAAATGTGTATGTTTGTAGCAATTGAATTCTCAACTTTTGAGGGTAGGACTCTAACTTCATTTACTCTCATTCTAATGCTAGGCATATTAAATATAACAATGTAAGTATTTTTTATATAATGCTTGCTTTTAGAAAATAAAAATAAAGAATCTTAATGGAAGAAATGCAGGATAGTTTCATGCAAATATGACATATGCTGGTCACATTAATTGTGATATAGGCTTCTGTAAGAAAAATATTGACAATTTATAAAACTTCATTTAAAGAGAAATATCAACTAAATCACAAATATATGAATAAGCAACCATTTTTCATGAATTTTCTGCTTTTAAAGATTATATTTAAAGGTTATATTTAGCTGTTGTTTGATATTACCATTTGTAATCGAAATTATTAATTACTACATATGTGCACAGGCAAATCTGTTCATATAGATTTTTCTCAGTTTGCTAATAGGCATCCACATATATAGGGTAGTTTATTTATTTGTGCTAATTTATTTGATATTTCTCCTTATTTGAAGTTTTTTACATAGTAATATTTATTTTGTGCCAGTCTGTTCTGTATATTCCAAACAAGAATCAAGTTGATTACTTCCTAAGCTATTTACCTCCAAACTTTGACAATGCAATTGTTTATTCATGTACAAAGTAATGATCTACAAAAAATGTCAAGTAAAACTCATTACTGCTCAGATTCACAGTAGAAGATTCACCAAAGAAATGTCATAAAACAGAATAATATTTTAGTTGGAAAAGATAGTTTACAAATTATTTCTCATTTTTGGAGTTCATTGGTGAACACCATATGCAATTTTGACTGGGAGAAATGAAATATTTGCTATAATTCTAATCAACAATTTCAATTATCTGTCCTTTTTAGTATAATTTTTACATTAAAGTTTATTTTAACTGATTTATAAAAGTATAAGAACTATACATATCAATAAAATTAAATGTAATGTCTGAAAACATGTACGTACTGCATGGTACTTAAGCCATATAAAATATGTTCATCTCTTCAAACATTTATCTCTTCTTTATGATGAAAATTTTCAAAATTCTAGCTTCTTAAATATATAGTGTATTATTGTTACCTCTAGTCAGCATATTGTGCTTTAGCACTTCACAGCTTCTTGTTCCTATCTCACAATTCTGAGAAGCACTGTATTGGGCAGGTTTTAAAAGTAGGGAGGAAAGCTTATCAAATATCTTCTTTAACAAGTACCTCACCTACAAGATTCCAGTAGAATATCTAAGTGGGTTCATTTGCTTTGTGGCTACAGTATTTGTGGTCACAGTATTCTCAGTGACTCTTTCACATGTCATAGTCCAGAAACAGAGACAGATAACTGTTCAAATAAACCACAACATGGAATAATTAACTCATTAAAATAAGGTCAAATGCTGCCGCCGTCCCGGTAGTCTCATTCCCCTCACATCCTGTGTGTTTGCTGTCACATGTTCTCAGCTGCCATCCTCTGGGAGCCTGCATCGGGATGGATGTTCCTGCGCTTCTCATCACCTCAACCACACAGACACACTGATGAGAAACAAATTTTAACTCTTGATTTTCTTGAAATCCAGATTTTCTTATTAATGGTATTCAATATGCTATTGTGGTATTTCAGTAGCTTCACATAGCAAATACAGATCAAATCTAGTGTCCCTTTTTCTTTTTCTTTTTCTTTTCTTTTTTTTTTTTTGTGGTACTGGGGATCGAACTCAGGACCCTGCGCTTGCTAGGCAAGCGCTTATTCCACTGAGCTATATCCCCAGCCCCTAGTGTCCCTTTTTCTGCCATTGCCCCTTCCTGACTTTTAATAACCATTGCACTACATTCGAATCCACTTTCTGATGTTAGCTTCCACATGGGAGAGAAAATATGGGCTTCTCATGTTTATGTGTTAACACAGGCCTCGCCTCTTCCACCCACATGGCTGCAAATAACAGGATTTCATGCTTTTATTGCAGAGTAACATTCCATTGTGTAAATACCCATTTTCTTTTATCCATTGATGTGTACTTAGGTTGGCATATTGTAAACAAGTGTAAACACAGATGTACATTCATCTCATTAGTATGTTTATTTTATTTTACTTTTGGCATAAACCCAGAAGTAGGATACTTGCGTAATTGAATGCTTTTCTTTTAGAGTTTTAAAGATGCTTCATGCTGTTTTTCATAATGGTTGTGCTTACTTACATGTCCATTAACAGTGTATGACAGTTCTTTAAGAGAAATATTTTAAATAGATTTTATCATTCTGAATATATTTATGTACTATCAAAATTAATTTTCTCAATAATCATTTGTTTCAATTATTCTTTTATATATTCTCTCAATCAGTGAACAAATCAAAAAAGGAAAAGAACTAAGACTTTCATTATGATTAACATTTTATATATACACATTCCAGTATAGAATATTTGATAAATTAACCAGTCATACCCCTAAGTTGTAACTGTAGACTGATGGATTTTGGAATTTTGCAACATGAGTGGTATAGGGCAATGGTTGATATGAGCATACAGAAAAATTATCTGAGGTAATAAATTTGAAGGTAGTTAATTAGTATTATCATTTCCTGTTATGTATTGCTCTCAAATTAGCTTAATAAATTTGAAAATATTATTCAACTGTACATATCAGTTTTCCTATGTTCTTGATAAATTTTAGTATAATAAAAATTATTGTCCTTGCATTATGATGTCTAAGCATGCAGAAAACCTATAATTTAAGCCATATGTCAAACCTCAAAGCTGTAGTGTAAGGCCCCACACCTACCTACTTCATGGAGATCCCACAAACTAAACTTCATCATATGGCTTTTATATGTTTCTGTGGGTTTCAGAGAAGATTTTCTATAAGGGTAGAAAACACAACTTGTTTATCATGTTATTGAAAGGCACGAAGAGCACTTTCCATATAAATATTTGCAGTTCAATAACTAAAATGACTTTGGTCATTCCCTTACAAGTGTCTGCTTTTTTGTTTTTGTTTTTTTGTGGGGATTGCCTTGGTTTAAAATTGGTTTCTATTTGATGTATTCACCTAAAAGAAAGACATGGACATGAGAACATATATACCCCTGTTATGTGTGAGGTTTTTTGTGAGGGAAAACAATATAATACAGGACACATATTTTATAAGATTATTTATAATAGTCACCCAAAGAATCACATACAAGAACATGCAGGAAATCTGTCTGTACACTAAAGACCAGAGTCTAGCTGAGGGCCTGGATCCCATGATAATGTCCTGCATGAGTTCAGCTGAAGACCTAGAGCCCATAACAATGCCTCCCACAAGCCCAACTGGAGGCCTAGAGCCCGTGACAGCATCTCCTAGAGGCCTGTTTCACGGATTTATAGTGGGAAGGCCCAAAGTTCAGTGGTGGAATCTAGAAAGTCTGTGCCATCACAATGAAAGGTCTGTGCCAGCAGGCTGGAGGATCTGCACTGGAGCCACGAAACAACGGTCAAAGTAAGAACCAGAGCTGCCCCCAAAAAGTACCATAGCCTCAGGGACGGTGACGTCCCAAGCCCTCCAACGATGAGGAAAGGTAAGTTCCATCAGGAAAGCCAATGTAACAAGCTTCTCCGGGAGACTGAGAGCTAGGAAGTTATGCTCAAGGTGAGGACCAGAGCTCCCCAAATGAGCCATAGTCATTCTTAGTGACAACGAGGTCCGGAGCTCCTCTGATGAAAACATCCCAGTTCATCAGGAAAGTCTGCACGAACAGCTCCTCCAGGACAACCAGCAGTGCCCAAGAGCTTCCCAACAGCGTCTACCAGTCCTAACAGCATCTCTTCTTCCTCTTATTCTGTTCTGCCTCTTGTGATGCTGGCAACAGTCCTCAGGTGGGCCTCCCACTCCCAGCACCAGGCTTACACTGTCCAGCTGGGTGTTATAAGTTGGCCACCAGTTGTCAATCCACCACATCCCCCTCTTTCCTCTGATTTTCACAGCTATTAATATGCACCAAAGTGAATAACATGGTAAAATCATGGTACGCTGATTAGACCATGTTTGACCAAATATTTAGATGCTATCTAATTTTATTGCCACATTAGATTGGGATACTGTTTAAGTTTGTATCAGCTCATTTATTCAGGATAAAAATACAAGAACTTAAAAGAATTTTTATTTGATAAATGGGAAATACTGTATTTTAGATACATTCAATGACAAAAGTGCATATAAAATTATACACCTAAAAATAACAAAAAATGTAGCCAGCATTTCTTTATATTTGGCCCAGAGTTAAATTCATTAAATTTATCTCTAAGAAAGTCTGTGTAACTTGCTTGCTTTTATTTATTAGTTTTACCCTCAGTTTGGTTTCATAAAGCTGGAAAAAATCCCTGCAGACTTTTCAAGCTTTGTATTCTTACGTGATAGAATATGTGCTTCTATAATTTCTAACAGAATTTCAATGATTACATGAATTTGAATCACGCCAGGGAAAATTTGCATGGCTCATAAATTTGCATGCACTGGAAACTTAGACCTGAACAATGCCAAGTCATTGGGACAATAGGAGGGGGTTTTCCTTGTACACATCAAGTGCTACCTCTGGATATGAAGGTGAAGTTAGTATTACCCAACCTGTATGGTAATATATAGGAAGAGCATGGCAACACGTTTTACTCTAGCTAAGAGAATAAACAAAACTCAGAAGAAGGAAGCCCAGAAAGGATGAAGCTATTTTATACCTACAAGTGAGAATTACAACCAATTTAACAGACAAATAGAGTAAGAGGCTATAAATAGACCTAAGTTCTGTCCTTTGTATTTTCACACTGCCCAAGTTTCAAAATTGAATTTGAGCATCTGAGTAGCCTGTCATGGAAAATAGGCTTCTTTTACACGTAAAATCCAGTTGTATATGCTTGTGTGTTGAAGCCAATGGGTTAAGACTCAGTTTAGCTGCGTGTGGTGGTGTACTCCTGTGATTCCAGCACTTGGAAGGCTGAGGCAGGAGGATCATTGTGAGTTCAGTACCAGCCTGGGCTGCATAGTGAACTCAAGGAGAGACTGAAGTACACAGTGAGACCCTCTCTCAAAGACAATCAAACAAACAGGAAAAACAGAATGGACCAGAATAGAACAGACCAACAACAAAAAAGACTTGATCTGATGGAGGACTTACAGACCTCCAAACCAAATCTGGAGATTTGGTAGAAAAAGAGAAATCTGTAGTGACTTAATTATTAGAAGTATGTCAAAAAGCTTGTTCTCAATATTTGTATATAATTTAATACTTTGTTTCATTTCCTTTAAGAAAGAATTGCCTTGCAAGTATATTTGAGATGAATTCAAAATTTTACTTTTACTGTATAATTTGTTCAATTATTATGATGATATTATAGAATCATATTCACCTAGTTTGTTGGTTCTAGCAATTGGGTAAAAGTGACTAATGTCTTTAGTAGAGTTCCAAACAATTCTTGTCAAATAGAAAGATGGTCAAGATTTTCAGAATTAACCCAATAATTACATTCCAAATAATTTAGGGAATAAAACCCAAAACACAGGCATAAATCATGGAGAAATTCTGAGCACAGTTAGTAGAGAAAGACATGCATAATTATAGTACCTGTTATAAATTTACAAAATATGTTATAGAACAAAATGAAGATATTTAGGAGTGACTCATTTATCTTAAAAAAAACCATCAAGGTCATTTTTCAGGCATCACTGTAATTCATATTGCCTTCTCATTTGATCTAAAATTCGGGCAATAATCTCAGACCTTAAGGAAACCTAAGGTAAGTTTTCCTTGTAAAGGCTGTCTCTAGGAAGAGCAAATATTTTTCAATAAAAAAATCTGTCCACTGAATGTCTTATGAAACCGTATGTCTATGTGATATACATACACATTTTCACTGATTTTATATATGAAACAATAGGAGGGGGGAGGAAAAGCAAGAAACCAAATAAAAAAAAATCTGGATCTAAACAAGATTAAAGATGCTGCTGACACTGTTAGAAATTGTAAACACAGTGCCACCATTGAGACAAAGCTGGAAGACTTTTATGAAGAAGAGAAAATTTGCTTTTACTTTTTCTTTCTTTCTTTTAATTAAATTTATTTGTACATTTTAGCTATACATGATTACATTTATCATAAGGAATTTGTACCTGTAAATAATATAATTTCTTTTTTCCCATTCCCTTCTTTAGCCCCTCTTCCCTTTCTTACTCACAAAAACTTTGCTTCTATTTTTTCCTTCTTTTCTCACTTTTTCTCTTTCACCTTCTTTCTTTTCCTCCCCCTTACACAGCTTTCTTCCCCACTTGAACATTTTTTTCCGTTTCACAATATCTATTATACCTTTTGGTCCTTATTTACACCTTGAGACCAAGGTGGTGGTACAGTCAAGGAGTGTGTTCTCAAGGTACACCCATCTACCAAGAAATATCTCAAGCCTATCTTTCTTTATGGCTGAATAGTACTCCACTGTATAAAAAAGCATCTTTTTGTCTATCAATTGGTTGATGGACATTTGTGCTGTTTCCAAGATTTATTTATTATAAACTGTGCCACTATAATCATGGTTGTGCATATATTATTGTGGTGTGATGCTTTTAAGTCTTTTTGGAAGATACCAAGATGGGGAATAGCTGGGTCAAGTGGAACCTCAAGCTTTAGTTTTCTGAGGAATCTTGGTGGCATGTACCTGTGACCCTAGCACTAAACAGACTGAGGTAGGAGGTTCACTGTGGGTTTGAGACCAGCCTAGGCTACATTGTGAGCTCAAGGCCACCTGTACTACATAGTCAGAACTTGTCTCAAAAAAAGGTTATTTTAAAATATCTGAAGATTACAGAATGATCCAGAGACCTGCCTGATGGGTAAGTCCAGTCAGTGATGGAGAGTGTGTTTTGGAAAGGTTATAATCTCCACTGGAAACTTTCCAGATAATTCTGTCATCTCTTGGGAAAGCCAGATTTCTATGAATAAATGACATATTCGAAAGGAAACAAGTATTTAAGGCACTGAACAGAGGATGGGAAGTGAGTGCCACATAGATGATAAAGCAATTGGTAGGAGAATAAATAGGGACAAGAAGAACAACATGATAAATCCGGTATTTTCCCTCAAAGTTGTCGAAATGAAGTTTGTGTTTTGGCAGAGGAAAGTCTGAAGTGTGGGTCAGAGTTGGATTCCTTCTTTGGTCCAGTTTTCTGTTTCTCCTACAGTGACACGAGGAGAGAACAGGCATCTGTCCAGAGAATGGTGCATATGTTTGGCAAATACACTTCTCTCATTAATTTTTATCCATATTGAAAAGATATTTGATACTCACATATGTTCCAGGCTTCTGGGGATTTAACAGCATACAAAATGTTCTCTTGTTTCATGATGTTTAAATTTTAAATTGAAGAAGATAAAAACTAGATGCAAAAAATTAGTATGTTAGCAGGTGATAAAGTTAGGAAGGAGGGCTGGGGTTATAGCTCAGCACGAGCGCCTTCCTGGCAAGTGCAAGGTCCTGAGTTTGATTCCTAGCACCAAAAAAAAAAAAAAAAAAAAAAAAAAAAAAAAAAAAAAAAAAAAAAAAAAAAAAAAAAAAAAAAAAAAAAAAAAAAAAAAAAAAAAAAAAAAAAAAAAAAAAAAAAAAAAAAAAAAAAAAAAAAAAAAAAAAAAAAAAAAAA